>JAPYZK010007175.1:0-12412 GCA_030522785.1 Platygaster equestris
GAAAACGGAACACGATAATCGCCCGAAGTCGTCCCGGACGATCTCCTTTTTCGCGGGAACAGACGACGTCGTCAAAAAAAGACGACCGTACGAATTTCGTCAGTCGATTTCCACGCGCGCTTTCGAGCCCACGTGGACTTGTATGGTCCGCGATAGCAGCGAGGGTGATGTAACCGGGAGTCGGGATCGATCGACGAAATCTTCCCTCGTGAAATTTGTAATTCGATAATGGAAGAGAAAAAAACGTCGACGGCGGTGACGTAACGGGTTTTTTCTGGTCGACGATAGTTGTTCGGGAAAGTCGAGAATTTCGAGGGGTTGGGGGAAATGGGGAAACCCGGTGTGGTAATGGCGAGGCGAAGTCCGTTATTAGGTTCGTTGTCGCGTGGATAATTTATTCGCGCGGCGATAAAAAGCCGCGTACAGTTTATTTGTGCGCGACGGGGAAGTTGACTCGGAACGGCGGGGAAGACGGTCACTGGTGGTGGGGAATTTGGGCTTGAAAGGGGAGTTTTGAGGTTTTTAGGGAAGTTGGGGAGGGGTAGTGATTTTTAGTGGAGTTTCGCTGTTTTTCAGAGGAGTTTGACTGTTTTTTGGTGGAGTTTGAGGCTTTTTGTTCTTTGTGGAAGACGAGGACATTGCGAAATTTTGGGGATGAAAACACTGATTGTTTGGGGAATTGAAAGAGTGGAGAAAATTGATCGGTAGTGATATTTTATACTGATTTGATGATTTTTGGGTGATAGTATAATGATTTTTAATGAAGTTTCACTGTTTTCCAGAGTAGTTGAACTGTTTTTGATAAAGTTTGACCATTTTTATTCTCTGTGAAAGACTAGAAACTCAGTCAGTTTTCATCAATTCTCATCATTTCCCATGAATTTTCATCGATTTTCATTAATTTCCATCGATCCCTATCAATTTCCACCAATTCCTATAGATTCTCATTAATTTCGATTGATTTACATCAATTTTAATCGATTTTCATCAATTTCGATCAATTCCCATTGATTTTATTAGATTCCTATCAACTTCTGTTGATGACCGTCGATTTCGATCAATTTCCATCGATTATCATCGATTGCCATAGATTTTCATGTATCCCTATAAATTTCTGTTGATTTCCATCAATTCCCATCAATCACCTATAATTTCTACAGATTCCCATCGATTTCCATCAAATCCCATATGTTCCTATCAATTCTCATCGATTTATACAGATTCCTATCAATTCTTATCATTTTCCGTCAGTTTATTACTTCCATAGACTCCCATCAATTCTCATCATTTCCCATGAATTTCTATCGATTTTCATCAATTTCCATCGATCCCTATCAATTTACAACAATTTCCATAGATTCCCATAAATTTCAATTGATTGGCATTAATTTCATTCAATTTTCGTTAATTTTGATCAATTTCCATGGATTTTAATAGATTCCCATCAATTTCTATTGATGACTGTCGATTTCGATCAATTTCCATCGATTATCATCAACTGCCATAGATTTTCTGTATCCCTATAAATTTCTGTTGTTTTCCATCAATTCCCATCAATCACCTATAATTTCTATAGATTCCCATCGATTTCCATCAATTCCAATCTGTTTCTATCAATTCCCATTGATTTCTACAGATTCCTATCAAATGTTATTATTTTCCGTCAGTTTTCATTACTTCCATAGACTCCCATTAATTCTCATCATTTCCCATGAATTTCCATCGATTTTCATCAATTCCCATCGATTCCTATCAATTTCTACCAATTCTTATAGATTCCCATTCATTTCAATTCATTTCCATCAGTTTTAATCAATTTCCATCAAATTTCCATCGATTATCATCAACTGCCAGAGATTTTCTGTATTTCTATAAATTTCTGTTGATTTCCATCAATTCCCATCAATCACCTATAATTTCTACAGATTCCCATCAACTTTCATTAATTCCCATTAATTTAAGTCAATTTCCAGCGATCTCTATCCACTTCCGTCAATTCAAATATATTTTTATCACTATCCATCAATCTAATCACAACTATTTTTGATAAGTTCCTATTAATTCCCATAAACTTTCATTTATTCTCATTATTTCCGATATTAATGAACTCCCATCAACTCCCATCAATTCCCATTAAATTTCATCGATTTCTATCGACTCTCCTTCATTTTTATTACTTTTTTATCTATTGCCATCAACTCCTATTTTCTTTCATAAATTTTTGTGTATTCCTCAACACTTTCATTTATTCCCATCAATCACCAGGAATTCCTAGTCATCCATCAATTTTCATCAATTTTTAATAACTTTTGGTGAATTTTCGTTCATTTCCTGTCTTATTATCAATCTAATTGAATCAAGAGAGTTCAAGGTTGAGATCCACTGGATCATCCGGGTTCGTTTTTGCCAGGTTATTTTTGGTCCACAGAACGTTAACCTATGATGCTCACGTAACGAATGACGATCCACGTGGGGCTTAGATTTTTCGGAGTTTTTCTGGATATTTTCGGGAGTTGGGACATTATTATCGCGCGCCGGGAGGTTATAATTGGATCGAGATTATAATCGCAAATCGCGACCGCGGCGGTTCGAGCATAATGCTGTTTAGATAAGGAATGGAGAAAATAGACGATCGTGGGTGTGGAATTTTTGGAACGATCATCTTGAGAATTGACGATGTTGGCTTTTGTCGACGATTTGAGGAGTTTTTGGGAGGTTTAGAGGATTTTCTTGATGATTTTCATCATTTTTGGGGAATTTGGAATAACTTGGGAAATTTTAGGTACGTTATTGAATTTTTCGATGATTTTCAAGTATTTTGGAAATAATTTTTGGACTTTTCGAATCTTTTGAGAAACTCAAATTTTTTTTGGTTTTTCGAGGAAGTTAAATGTTCGGAATTTTCGAACAATTTCGAACTTAATGAATTTGATGATTTTTGAGTATTTCGGAAATAATTTTTGGACTTTTCGAATCTTTTGAAAAACTCAAATTTTTTTTTATTCTTTCAAGGAACTTAAAATGTTCCGAATTTTTGAACAATTTCGAACTTGATGAATTTCGAAAAAATTTGGAATTCGTGTTATATTCCGAGAATTCGAAAACTTTGAATGTTTCAAAAAATTCGAATTTTGAAATTTAAACAGAAAAATACGATTTTGGAATCTTTCGAAAAACTTACGATTTTCATATTTTTGAAAGGACATAAAATTTTACGGATTTCCGAAAAACTTGAAGATGTTCAAACTTTTTGAAAAATTTGAGTTTTTCGAGAAACTGTAATTCTCCAATTTTTTTGAATATTCAAAATTATTCAAAAAATCGAAATTTTCGATTGTTTCTGAAAACTAACAATTTTCAAAATTTGTATAAAACTCTGAATGTCGAATTTTGCAAGAAATCCCAAATATTCGGACTTTCAGAAAAACTTCGAAATTCACAAATCTATTGAAGAAGTACAAATTTTCGAATTCCCAGAAAATTTAGAATTTTTTCAATATTAATTTTTAATTTTTACGAAACGTTTGAAACTTTCCAAATTTTTTAAAAAACTTGAATATTCTGAACTTTGATGGGAATTCATTGAATCGATTAAAATTCATGTAAATTGATCAGAATTAATAGAAATTGATAGGGATGAACGTAAATCGATAAAAATTAACGTCCATATGGATTCATAATAATCAAAATTGATTAAAATTCATAGGAGTTCATGAAAATATATGGGAATTGGTAGAAATCGATAAAAATTGACAGGAATGAAAGGGAACAATAGTACGTAATTAATGAGAATTTATGGGAATCGATAGAAATTTATAAGAATGAATCAGAATTAATAGAAATTGATGGGAATGGATGGTTAAATCGATAGCAGTTGATAGGAATTTATGGGAATCGGTAGGAATCGATGGGAATCGATAGAAATCGACGAAAATGAATGAAAATCGATAGTGATTGATGGGAATTAATATGAATTTACAGAAAACGATGGAAATCCATAGGAATTCTTGAAAATTGATGAGAATCCATTGGAATTAATTAATATCAATGGGAATCGATGAAATTTAATGGCAACTGATGAAAATTGATGGGAATGAATCAAAATAAATAATAATTAGTACAAATTTATAGAAATCGAGAGTTGATAGAAGATATTGATGGGAATAAATGGAAGTCAATAGTAATTGACCTGAATTCATAGGGATCTATGGGAATATATAGGAATGAGTGGGAATTGATGAGAATTTATGAGAATCGATGGAAATTCATGGAAATAGATAGAAATTAATAGAAATTGTCAGAAATCCATATATGAAGTTAAAATACCCATTAATATTTCTAATACCATGTTTAGGAATTATTCGAAGAAATTAGAACCGTAAATTTCAGGCGCGCGTAACGCGCGCATCATGTTTAGTTCTACAATAAATGTATAAACGTTCATTTTTATCCACTTTTCCGAAAAAAAGTCCACTTTCAATTCCAAAAAGGCCCGAAAATCACCCCCTGGCGAATATAACAAAAGAAATTGAGGTCTGAATCGTGCTCATTCTAACCTGCCTATTTCACGGATTGCAGGTGATTCACGAAGCCCCGGACCCCTAGAAAAATGGTGAGTTTTTTTTTTTTTTTTTTCTTTTTCCCTTCATGAAACTCGTAATCCGAGGCGCGTGGAACTGGTTTCATTTGTACTTTTTCAGTCGGCGAAAAACGAGTTGGACGAAAATGTCTCCGGGAACCACAAAACGCCAATGGAACTTGTCACTTTCCTACCTGAAGACGGTTCGGTGGCCAAAAATAATCTTATTAACGATAGGTATGATTTTGAAAAAAAACAAAAAAAATTATTCTTAAGCAAAAATTTTTATGAATTTTTTTCGGAAAATGTTAAGACGACAAGGAACCGATTGCAGATTCATGTGCACAAATATTCAATTTTCGTGAATGCGAATCCATTTCTTTGATGTCATCAAAAATTGAGCATGAAATTTGAAAAAATTTTGTCTGACGCTCTTTTCGGAAAATATTAAGACGACACGGAACCGATCACAGATTGATGTGTGCCAACATCAAATTTCCGCGAATGCGAATCAATTTCTGGAATATATCATCGAAATCGAGAATAAAATTTGAAAAAAACTTTTCTGACGCTTTTTTCGGACAATATTAAGAATGAACTACGAAAAATCGATTCCGCTGATAAGGCATTATCTTGCGAATCGATCGAGCCGCGGATTAATCGCAAGGACGTGTGCGCGCGCTCGCGACTTCGTAGACGCTCCATTAAAACGTTTTCGTAATTAGAAGTTCCTGAACTCGTCCCGTTTCGAGTTACGGAATAAACGCGATCGCCCACGGTCAATTGCTTTATTCGATAATGACGAGATGCAATTGACGCGAAATTGTCTGCGCAAAACAAAGGCCGGCTTTCGGAATCGTCAATTATAATTACGAAATAACATTCTTAATCGTTTATGCCAGTCGATGTTGTTCCGTGAAAGAGGAAGAAAAACCAAATACGAACGTTACATTAGGGCCAAAAATGAAAGAAGAAGGAAATTGAAGGCTTGGGACTTTTTTCACTTATGTGACACATCTTTAAATCGAGAGTTTAGGTGTCTGAGAAAGACATGTATCGAGGGTTTAGTGTGTTCGAAGGAGTTATATAGAGAGTTTACTGTGTTTGGAGAAGTTAAATCGGGAATTTACTGTGTAGAAAGGACTCGAATGAAGATGAAACTGTATTTAGAGAAATAAACTCGAGATTCAACTGTATTTCATGGACTCGTACCGAGATTAAACTGTATGTCAAGGACGTATTTCGAGAGTATACTGTATTCCATGGTTCTAACTCATCAATTATACGGACAATCAACAATGTTGAATAGCCTTCAATCGAGATTCAACTGTATTTAGAGGACTCAAATCGAGAGATAACTGTACAATTCTCATTTTTTCCAACTTCAATTCTCCCCAGAGTAAATATTCGTGATTCAAAAACCTCTCGAATGTCTTTTCGCGTAACTAACTCAGTAGCTAAGTTGGTAAAGCGTTCGCCCTACGTCAGTGAGGTCCTGGGTTCGAATCCCAGCCCAGAAAAAAGTTTTCTCTCGCATAGACAGAATTACCCGTCAAAACCTAGAGAAATTGCCAGTCTCGCAGTGAGGAAAGGAAAATTCTACGTACCGATAGTCCCGTTTCCATAGTTTATTGTCTCGCGTCGAAAATAAATTCGCGATTATGCCGATGTGACGTAACCGCGGTAATCGTGCTTTGTGTACATTGATTTCCCAGTCCCCGCATTGTTGTTTTCAGCTGAGATAGCGCGTGTTGAAATGAAAAGCTTTTCGCTTATCGGTGTTCGATACGAAAGCAGAGATTCCGCGCGCTAATCCGATATAATTATTTGTTAACCACTTGTTTGGTAGGTTTTTTATGCTTCTTTCGCGTAGTTTGATGAGGAAAATGGACCTTATCGGAATAAAACGAAGCATTTTTTTTTCAAACGGTTTGAATAATCGTCTAGGTTTGAAATGGCGATATTTTCAGGTACAAAGTTCAGGTCGCCCTTCGCGATGCTGAAACAGGACAGGCGAATGGACACAAAGCCTTTGACCCCTTTCGGGAGCGTAAAGTGGAAAATCCAACGACGTAAGACGATCATTTTGGAATTCGCAAACCATTTTTTATTTCATTTTCTTTATTTCACTTTTTGTTACTCCTTTCAACAGAGATTGCGATACTTTGACCCATCTACTGAAAGCGTCACTTGGCACAGGTGAGTTTATGCGAGTTTTATAATCCGAGGCGAAGCCGAGAACGATGCTTTTCATGGCCGTGACGTAGATTTAAAATTTCTGTGAATGATAAGACATATTGAGATTCAAAAAAGGTACATTTAGAAAGTTTACCAAAATTTTAGCCATCTTGAGTTTCGAAAAGGACCTAACTATAGCCTTTTTGTAGACTGTCGGCCATCTTGAATATCAAAAAGGCTTATGTGGACTGAAATGAGTGTCATTTTAGGAGACGGTATTTGAAATTTGTGTTTCGAGCAGTGTAATAAAATGATATAACTCGAGATTCATGTGAGCAGTCGGCCATCTTGAATTTAAGAAAACTCTCAACTCAAAAAGTTACGAAGAGTAGGCAATACTTTATTCTAAAAGGTGCCAAACTTGAGTGATTCAGTAATTTCTCACATCGTCGGCCATATTGTTTTTTTTAAGAGACCAAACTCGAAATTTCGGACACTCAAAACCCCCTAGAAACGCCTGCCATCTTTGGTATAAAAAAAGAACTATCTTATATTTTTGCGTGATTTCGCTGAATTGAGAAGCGAAATGTTGGACTCACCCCTCATAATTGAAAACGACGTCCAATTCCAACCAGCGGCCATGAAAAGAACGTTTTCTCCGCCACTAACGTGAAAAATATTTTTCTGAGAAATCAAGAAATTCAGTTTGCATCAGAACCGAAAAAAAATCGACACGTATTTTTTCTTTTTCCGATTGATCAAAAATTGAAGGAGTTACAGAGGCCTAAAAAACGATGACGTCACTAAGGTGGTACTCTGACACCACCTTAGTGACGTCAGCGTTTTTTAAGCTTCTGTAACTTCTACAGTTTGAATGAATGAATCGAAAAAAGAAAAAATACGTGTCGATTTTTTTTTGGGTCCCCATAAAACGGATGTGATAGAAATCCAGTTTTCTTTCATTCTAAACTTTCTTATGTTTAGGTATACTTGCCATGCCCGCTGCATTTCGCAGTGCCGGGCTGGCAATGGGTGTTTTCTCGACGATTTTGGTCGCTTTCGTCTGCACTCACTGCGCCTACATACTAGTAAGAACCAAATTTCTTCCAGGAACGGAACGATTTATTAATTGACATGAAAAAAGTTCATTTATGAAAAAGGGGGAGGGTGAACGGGGGGGGGGAGGGTGTTGAACATCACGTCGATACGAAAAAACTTCACTTTGCGCCCTTGTTGCAAAATCTACAATTTATCCGATATTTTACGCAACGTGTGCTCGGAAACACGTACTTCTCCCACTAGGCGGGAAAAGTACATGTTTTCAGTATTTTTTGGAGATACTGAAATTACGAACTCTGAAATTTTTCAGTTCCGAAAAAACGACATTTTGCAAGATTTGCGAGGAAAATTTCTTGGATAAATCGCGTTTTTGAATAACAATAAGATTCATGTCAGGTTATCAGTGATCGAGAATAATTTTCGCGTTAACATTTTTTTGTCATGCAAAATCTTCTCGGGGTTTTGATGGAAAACAGATGTCAAGTCTCGAGACTTCGTCAGCATTTGAGCAAAAGTACGCGTATTGCGTCATTGAAAAATGACGTTGAGAATGAATTTTTTTCTCGGGCAACTTTACGTGATTGGGAAAATTTGACGAAAGTCGGTCAAATTATAAATAACGCGAAATCTTTTTTGTGGGTGTGGAAAATTGACAAATTTTCGGAATTTTGGTGATTTTAGAATTATTGTTGAATTTTTGGAATTTTTGTGCATTTTGTATTTAAATAATGATTAAATTTTCTAACTTCCATCAATTTTATGGAACTTTCCGTTATTTTTTTCCTTTTTTATCAAATTTTTCGTTAAAAAAGAAAAAATTTCATTTCGACGATAGATTTTCGTATGATTGACATTTCTACTTATAACGAATTTTTGAATAATTCTCGAATCATTACAATTTTTTCATAGTTCTTGTCTTTCCAAAATTTTTATGTATAGTCAGTTGTTTTTTCGAAAAAATTTGTAAAAACTCGAATTAATTAGAAAATTATTCAATTCATGATCGAATTTTCGAATTTCGATCAATTTTATGCAATTTTTCATTATTTTTCTCATTTGTTCTCAGATTTTTCGATATTAAAGGAAAAAGTTCGTTTTGGCGATGAATTTTCGTATGATTGAAATTTTCATCAATCAGAAATTTTCGATAAATTCTCGAAGTATTAGAATTTTTTAATAGTTCTTATCTCTCCGGAATTTTTATATAGATTTAGCTGTTTTTTCGAAATAATTCGTGAAAACTTAAACTAATTCGAAAATTATTTAAATAATGATCAAATTTTCGACCTCCTATCTATTTTATGCAATTTTTCATCATTTTTTTTCCTTTTCATCCTATTTTCGAAAAAAAAAAGAAAAAATTTCATTTCGACGATGAATTTTAGTTGAATCAAAATTTTCACTTTTCACAAATTTTCAAATCGTCCACTAATTGAACTTTTTGAATATTTCTCGTTTTTCCGGAATTTTGATGAATTTGGTTGTTTTTTCGAAAAAATTCGTAAAAGCTCGAATTATTTCGAAAATTTTTCAATTAATGATGAAATTCCGGAAATTCAATCAATTTTACGTAATTTTTCATCATTTTTCTCCTTTTTTCTCCAATTTCCGATGAAAAAGAAAAAATTTGATTTCGACGATGAATTTTCGTTGAATCAAGATTTTCACTCATCACAAATTTTTGAATCGTCGAATAATTGAACTTTTTAAATATTTCTTGTTTTTCCCGAATTTTTAGAAATTTTTTTTTTTTTTTCGAAAAAATTCGTAAAAGCCCGAATTATGTCGAGAATTTTCCAATTAATGATGAAATTTCCGAAATTCAATCAATTTTATGCAGTTCGTCATCATTTTTCTCCTTTTTAATCAAATTTTTCGAGAAATAGAAAAAAGTTCATTTCGGCCATGAATTGGTGTACAGTACGTATAATTGATTACGTGTAGTAAATTACGTGAAATTATGTATATTACTAATATGTATATTATACATTACTATGATATATTATATATATTATGTTATTATATTATNNNTTTTTTTCATATTATTATATATATTACATTATTAATACATAATATATATCATATATATCATATACATTATAATATTATATATATTATTATTATATATTATGAATTATGTATATCACTTATAATAATATTCATATTATTATTATATATATTACGTCAAATTATACCTAATTTTCGTGAATTTATCATGTCATGTTCGGTTTACCTAACATTTTGATTATTTCATCCAAGGTGAAATGTGCTCACACGTTGTACTACAAAACTCAGAAAACGCAAATGAGCTTTGCTGAAGTCGCGGAAACTTCCTTCGCAACGGGGCCAAAATGGGCGCGGCCACTTGCGGTACCTTCCAGGTAACGATTCATATTGCATGCACGAAAATACGTATTTTTCCACAAAATTCAATGAAAAAAAAAAGAAAAAAAAATTATGTATCGAGTACAATTTTTCAATAAGGTCCATTTTCACCCGAATTTACACAGAAATCGGACCTTATGACAATTCTGCTGAACCCCTTTAAATTTTTAGGGAAATTACATGGAAAAAAAAAATTTTGCATCTAGCAAAATTTTTTCATAAGGTCTATTTTCACGGGAATTCATACATAAATTGGACCTTATGAAAATTCTGCAAAATCTCATAATTTTTACGATGTGACATAAAATTTGAAAAAATTCGGAATATTAATACTACGATCGAATACCAATAATTTTAGTGTAGAATTCATCACTTTTGCAGCGAATAATAGTTATAATAATTATTTAAAAAAATTATGAATATTTAAATTATATAAAAAGATAATAAATATTGTAATTCTTGTGGAAAAATTCATTTATACATATTTTTTTATCTTTTGGAGAACAGTATTTCTAATTTTAGGCCAAAGTTACTAATTATACTTGTTTTATGACGAGTATTTTCATCAGTTTTCTAAAGATAAGCGTAATTAGAAAAAAAGTCGCGGTTTTTATGTTGAATTGTAGACGTGCAAATCGCGTGATTATGTAATATGTTGTTTTTTCGTTTTTCTGCGATTGTTTTTTTTTTTACTTTCAATTGTAGAGGTGAAATTTGTGACTTGAAGATGCAAATTTTGGATGAATTTCGTGTCTTCGATCAATTTTATAGTGCGATGAAGAAATTTCAGAAATTTTTTAAATTTTGCGATGTTTTGTTGATTTTGGAACATTTTTAATGTAAGTGAAAAATTCTTCAAAATTTTACGAAGTTTCTGGTGATTATTGAAAATTTCCAATGTTTTATGAAATTTCGTAATTTGATTGCGGAAATTTGAAAAAATTTTCGAAAATTCTTTCATTTTCCCTTAACTTTTCCGAACTTCTGCAATTTCTGAGAATTTAAGTAAAATTTGAAAAAAAAAAAATTTGAGAGAGAAGAAAATTGATAAAATGTTGTATTAAAAAATCTTTAGAAATTCTACCATGTTTTTGACAATTTTTCGGAATTTTTATACTTTTACGAGACTTTGTAATATTTCGGAAATTTGATCAAATTTCCGAAAATTCTTTCATTTTCCCTTAACTTTTCCGAACTTTCGAACTTAAAAACGAACTTCAATATTCCACAAAGCTGGAATTTGCTGGAATTTGCTGGAATTCGAAAAAATTTCCGAAAATTTTTCCATTGTCTCTCAACTACTCCAAAACCTCTACAATTCCTCAAAATTCGACTCAAATGCAAAACACTTCTTCAAGAATGTCAAAGTATCAAAAATCATTATTTTTCCCTCGTTCACGTGACTACAGATACTTCATCCAAATAAGCCTCTTCGCCACGTACTTCGGCACCTGCAGCGTGTACGCGGTGATCGTGGCCGCCAATTTCCAACAGGTCGTAAACCACTACTTTCCCGACGCGGTCGAAATAAGGCCCATGATCGCCCTGTTGCTCGTCCCCATGATTTTGCTGAGTTGGATACCGGACCTGAAGTATCTGGCCCCGGTGTCCATGATCGCGAACGTTTGCATGTGCACGGGTCTGGGAATCACGATGTACAAACTCGTCCAGGACATGCCACCGGTCAACAGTCGGCCGATGATCGGCAACATAACATCGTTTCCGTCTTTCTTTTCGATCACCATTTTCGCGATGGAAGCGATTGGTGAGTGGAAGGGGAATGAATGAATAATTGTCATGACGACCAGTCATGCGAACCCTATAGGAATTCTTAGAACAGTATAGATATAATATCGAATATCTTAAATATCGCATGTTCATAATATCGATATTCGATAATATCGATATCAATGATATCCGATATTCAGAGAAATAACGGACATCTAATACGATATATATCGTGAACGAGATATCGATATTCGATACTATGGAATATCTATGATTTATAAAATCGATGATATCGAGTATCGATTATATCGAACATCGAAAACATCGCATATCGGTGATATAAAATATCGAAAACTGTATGTATGGATAATATCGAATGTCAAAATTATCGCATATCGATAATATCGATATTTGATAATATCGATATAATAGCAATGGTTTGTTGATATTCTCGAAAAATATCGATATCAATGATGTTCTATA
>JAPYZK010007178.1:0-14420 GCA_030522785.1 Platygaster equestris
CAAATTTGAAGTTATTATTTCGAAAGTCCAGTTCAAACGCGAAGTTCATACTTGAAGTTTGAAGTTTGATTATAAATTTGCAGTTTTGATTGGAAATCTGGAGTTCAGAAGAAAATTTTCTAGTTGAAAGTCGTAATTTGATGTTCGAAGTACTGATTTATTATTTGAGGTTCAAATTCAAAGATTAAGGTTTAAAATTGTAAGTTTACGTTACAGATTCAGAGTTCGAAGTTTGATGTTTAAATTTAAAGTTCGGAGTTTCAAGTTTGAATTCAATGTTCTAATTCGAAGTAGACACTTCTGTTCAAAGTTCAAATTCCGAATTTATAGTTTTGAATAATATTTAGAACCTACAGTTCAAGGTTCAGAGTTCGAATTTGAAATATGGTGTTCAACGTTCAAGTTTGATATCTAAAGTTGATATTAAAAATTTACAGTGTAAATTAAAAGTTCAGAGTTTTGAATTCGAAGTTCATATTTTGAAGTTCAAATTCAAGCGCGACATTAATATTCAAAGTTTGTAGTTCAAATTTGAAATTCGAAATTCAGAATAGAAATCTGGTGTGCATAGTAAAAGTTTGAAGTTCAAGGTCAAAGTTTGATGTTTAAAGTTCTAATTTGATATTCGAAGTTCAAATTCGAAGTTTAGAGATTCAATTCAAAGTTTATAATTTGAAGTTTAAATTGATGTTGGAGGTTTATGTTCGAAGTTTATATTTTGAATCCAAAATTTGAAGTTTCAAGTGAAAATGTGAAATTTGGAGTTCGATGGTTGAATTTCAAGTTCGCAATTCAGAGTTCTGTTCTGAAGTTTGAAGACCAAATTTTATGTTGAAATTTGGAGTTTGAAGTTATACGTCAAAGTTTCATGTTTGAACTAGAGATCTGCAGTTACAAGAATAGAAGTTGTAAGCTCGAAGTGAAAGTTTGAACCTCAAATTCAAAGTTTAGAGTTCAAAGTTGAAATTGGATAATCGAGGTTCGTATAATCGAAGTTCAACGTTGAAATTCATAGTTCGAAGGTTCAAATTCGGAATTCAAGTTTCAAATTCGTGTTTCAACCCGACGTTAGAATTTGAAGTTTCGAGCTTCAAGTTGAAATTTCGAGTCTAAAGTTCGATGTTCGAACTTGAACTTTCAAATTTAATGCTCAAGTTGAAAGTTTGAATTTTAACGTTCAAACTTGCAGTAGATAGTTTGAAGTTCACATTTTTTCTTAAAATCAACTCTGCTTAATTCAGAATTAACTCTAGTTAACTCAGTGAAGTTAATCAAAGATCCGTCGAAAAATTATAAAAAAGACACCCAATTCGCCTGATTGATGCTAATTACTCGTTAAATAACACCCCGAAATATTTTTCTGGATCCGCTTCTACCCAATGCTATAATTCGATGTTTTCAGACTTTTATAGTATTTAAAAACAGTAAATTTATATTTCCAATCATTCATTCAATCAGCGAACATTCAATAGACGATCATTTTCAAGCGATAAACGATCTCTACGCATAGATACACCCAAAATCATCAAAATTTCATTAATTTACAAATCGACAAAATTCTGTCGATCCAAATACTAAGGTCGAATGAAAATCCCAACTCACCACCCAATTAGGAACATGGTACTCCGAGGTAGCGTTCAATTCTTTCATTTTCCCGATCCAATTGTCGATGACTTTTTTGAATACCGACGGTTTCGAAGCGCTGTTCACGTCCGTCAGGAAAAAAAAGTTGAAGGGCACGTTTGACCCGTAATTATAGTACTCGACGGTTTTGGGCAAAAGCGTGTACGCCTCGGTCATCATGACCTGAAATTGGTAATCGAGTTATCCGATACTGTACGAGATTCACGATAATTGTGCAAACCCTACTAATCGTCGCTACTTCAATCTTGCAAGAAACTCTTGACCCAAATCAGAAGAATCAATGCGGTTGCGTTCAAAGTCTTCAAGATGATTGTAATGTTTTTTTTTTTGGTTTCTCCGATTTTTGGGTGAGGAATTTCCATATTTTTATCTACTTCTTCGGGATACGAATTCCGAAAATGTTTTTCAGACAGCATTGAGTTAAATTTGCCTTGAAACTATACAAAAATTGGTATTTGAATTTTTGAATTTTCATGAATAGGGGAGACCGAGGCAAATCAGGCACTTTTTCTTTGAATCGAATTTGAAAAAATTAAATACATACTTTTCGCAAAACGAAAGAGTTTGTGAGTATTTGAGAGATTTTTTGTGTTTTATGGTGGTCTCAAAATTCCAGGAGCAGGAGGATTCAAATTACTCTAAAACCCTTAGAGAACGACGACCTATATTTGACATATATGAGATCTATAAATGACCTATACGTAACTTATATGGGTGACCTACAATTGACCTATAATCGCCATATAAAACACATATATGTGACCTATATACGACCTATTTATGACCTATAAATGAGATAATATATAAGACCCCAAACTACTTATATACAACGCTTCCAACTATAAAGCTCTCTGTCCAAAAACCCTCTTATCTGAAAAATCATAGCTCTACCTTTTCGGTACTGTTGTTTTCCCTCGACCATTCGTCCATGGTTTGCCTCCATTCCATCACTAAGTCGTACGTTCTGCTATCATCTTTCGTATAAATGTGATCCAAATAACCATACTCATTACTCGATACATTCGAGCCAGGTAAAATAGGTTCATTCAAAGTTTTGTCTTCGTTTTCAAACAAATGAGGAACTGCGTCTACCCGGAAACCGTCGACTCCTTTGCTGAGCCAAAAACGAATCGTTTCCTATGTAAAATAATAAACTATTCGCTTAGACTACAAAATCAGCGATGGATTCATCAACACTAGATTCATGTTTCATTGAAATAATCATTTCAGTGAAACTAAGAATGTAGGAGTCAGTGGTGGATTCAGGGGGGAGGGGGTTAAGTGGTTCGAACCCCCCCCCCCCCCCACGCCCCTGACAGTTCAGAGCTTACATTTCCATTTTGAAGTTCTAATAACTGGAAATTTGTGGTTCAGTATGAAGTAGGAACTTTAAAACCTAGGTTCGAAATGCGGAGTACGAAGTTCAAATTTTGCGTTTTGGATTCGTATTTGAAGTTATCAGTTTCAAGTTATTTCGAGTTTGACAGTTTAAATTCAAAGTCTGCATTTTAGTTGGGAATTCAGAGTTTTGAAAAGTATTTAGAACTCAACATTCGAAGTTCAAAGTATTTCGAGTATGAATGATGAAATTTAACGTCTACTTTTGATATTTTAAGTTCATATTGGAAGTTTGCGGTTCAAATTTAAAGTTTAAAGTTTAGAATTTCAATGTTAAGTTTAGAGGTTGAGGTTCCAATTGGAAATTCGAAGTTCACAACAAAAGATTGAAGTTCAAAGTTTGATGCTCGAAGTTCTAATTTGATGTTCGAGGTTCAAATTCGAAGTTTATAATTTAAATCCAAGCACGTAGCCAGGGAGGGGGCTGAGGGGACTGATGTTCCCTCCGAAATTCTGGAAAATTTGAAAAATCTGGCACATTGAAAATTGCTTATTAATAAAGAAAAGTAGAACAATAGTGATTTTCACAAATGTCAAAGTTTTCGAGAAACTTGATAATTTCCAACATTTTCAACAATTTTGGGAATGTTTTGGGTTTGGAGAATTCAGAAGATTTCGGGAGTCTGGAAATCTTCAGAATTCCAAAAATTTTGGCGATTTCTAAGTTTGACAAAGTTTTAAAAATTCTGGAATTTCGAAGTACATATTTTCGTCATGTTTAAAATTACGAAAATGTCACGAATTCATAAAATTTTGAGAAACTTGATGATTTGGAATATTTTTAACATTTCATGCTTTAAAACAATTTTGAGAATTTGAGAGTTTGAAGTATTTTGAGAATTTCGGATTTTATTAGAAGTACAAAAATTTAAAGAATGTTAAAATTTTCTCACATTTCAGAGATTTGTAAAAGTCTCAAAAACTCTGAAATTTCACAATATTTACATAATTCTTGGAATTAAAACAAATTTACAAAGTCTTAACATTTTGAAAAACTTGATGATTTGGAATATTTTTAACATTTCAAGATTTTGAATAATTCTGAGAAATTTCAAAGTTTGAAGTATTTTGAGGATTTTTGAAGTTATTTGAATTAAGAAAATCTCAAGAATTTCACCATTTTCGTAAGTTTCAGAGATGTGTGAAAGTTCAAAAATTCTGGAAATTTACAACATTAACATAATTCTTGAAATTACGAACATTGAACGAATTCTCAACATTTTGAGAAACTTGATGATTTAGAAAATTTTGAGATTTTGAATGATTTAAAAATTTAGGAAGTTTTTAGTATTCCGACAATTTTGAGAATTCCAAAAATTTTAGAAATTCTAGAAATTAAAATAAATTTCAAAAATCTTGAGGATTAAGGCAGTTTTCATAATTTCCGAAATTTTGAGAATTTAACTAATTTCTAAAATGTTGCAACATTTTTGTTTAGTTGGAACATTTTGAACATATTCTAAGACTCCCGACTATTTTGATAAATTTCAAAGTCAAGAAAATTCTGAATATTTTCAAACTTTCTGGAATTTTCAAAATTATCAAAATTTCGAAAATTTTGGAAATTTCAGATATTCGGAAAAGTTTTGAGAATCCCGAAAATACACAATACTTCCATAATTATTAGAATTCCGAAAATTTCACGTATTTCTGAAACTTAAAGGAACTTGATAATTCTGAACATAACGAATATTTCAAGATATTGAACAATTTCACGAACTTTAAAACTTTGGAGTATTTTGAAAATTTCAAAAGTCCAGAGAATTCTAACAATGTCAAGAATTTCAAAAATTTTGTAAATTTCAGAGATTTCAAATTTTCGAAAATTCTAAGAATTTGGGCAATTTTTATAATCCTCCAATGAAACTCTACTTTTTTGACTTGTTGAATTAATTTCAAGTAAAAATATCTTTACCCCCCCCCCCCCCCTGTCCTTCTCTCGAAATGACAAAAACTGAGAAAATAATACTCAATGTTCAACCTACCTTCATTTCATCATGAACTAACTCACTTGCATAGTTCAGATCTGGTTGTTTATAGTGAAATTGATGAAAGTACCAATATTCTCGGAGTGTATTATTCACAGTCATGTTGACCATTTTCCACGCAGACCCACCAAAAACACTCAGCCAGTTGTTAGGTGGTTTGGCTCTATTCGTAGCATTCACTGGCAAAAATATGTAATATTTTTGATATTTCGCATCTCCTTCTATGGCTTTTTGAAACCATTGGTGTTCGTCTGAAGTGTGATTTGGCACCAAATCCAGGATAACCTAAAGAAAGTGTGATTGTCTATTTAAACTAAGAAAGTCTATTTCTGTTTTCTGTATAAAAATTATGTTGTTTATTGTTTATTGAAATTTATGAGAAGGGTAATTAACCTTAATCCCGAGTTTTTTCGCCTTCTTTGTCAAGTATTCGAAATCTGCCAAAGTTCCGTATTCTTCGTGAATTTTTTTGAAATCCGATATGTCGTAACCGAAATCCACCATGGGACTCGCGAAAATTGGCGAGAGCCAAATTGCGTCGACTCCGATGTTTTTGAAGTGTTCTAGTCTGTTTGTTATACCTGTTTAAAATAATGGAATTCAAAGATTAGGCGATTATATCCAGTATTAATGAACCTATGCGTGGAATTAAATTTGATATCATTTCATATCATTCCAATACAAATTCATCCCTTATGGAAATTCCCCTGAACTTGGAGGTTGATTATTAACTTGAAAGTTAACAACCGATTTTCAGGGTTATTTCGACCACTAAACTTGAAGGTTGATCTTAAATGTTAAGGATGTTGAGGATTAACTTCCAACCCTGAATGTTAAGGGTTGACCCTTAACATTCAGGGTTAACCCTCATCTCAAAGGGTTAACTCTCAAGTTGAGTGGTCGAAATAATCCTAAAAGTTGAGGGTCAACTCTCAAGTTGAAGTTAACCCTCAAGTTGAGGGGAATTTCCGTAAGGGAACCACCCTCAAATTTCAGTGGTCCAAATAACCCTGAAGAGTTGAGGGGAATTTATATGAGAGTTGCATGCTGGGGCGTTTCTACTAAAAATAGTACCCATGGCAGAGAAATAAACCTCCCCCCCCTCCCCCTCATCTGCCCGATTTATTAAGAAGTTTTCTAAAAAGTGTTGACTTTAAAACATTTAAGACTCTGGAATTTTGGAAGCTTTAAATGTTGGAAGTTTCCAAATTTTCAGAGTTTTTGGGTTTGAAAAGTTTGGATGAATTTGCAAGAATATTCCAATTCTACAGTACTTCGAAATTCTGTAATTTCGAAATTTTCTATTACTTTAAGTTTTTCGACAATTTTTAAGTATGAGAGTTCTTAAGTATTTATATTTTTAAAGTTTTGGAAGTTCTGAATGTTTTGCATTTTAGAAGAATTCTGAAAATTCCAAAGTTTGGAAGAATTCCGAAGTTCTAAATTTGTAAACTTTTGCATTTTTTGAGGTTTTGTAAACTTCGAAAAATTTCAAGTTTTAAACAATTTTTATGGTTATCAAAGTTGAAAATATTATTTTAATGTTTTGAAGTGTTAGAGTTTGGAATTTTTCGAAGTTTGTGGTTTTGGAAAGTTTTGGCGAATTCGCAAGAATATTGAAGTGTTAGTGCATTTTGAAGTATTGCAATTCCGAAATTTTTTTTGACTTTCAGTTTTCAAAGATTGCCCAAGTATGAAATTTGTTAAGTATTTCGATTTTAGAATTTTTGGAAATTCAGCAAGTTTTGCAGTTTTGGAGAATTTTGAAATTTTAAGGATCAAAAATTACGAAAATTTCGAAGTTTGGAAGAATTCCGGAGGTTCAAATTTGCGAACTTTTGCAGTTTTTGAGATTTTGGAAATTTCGAAAACTTCGAAGTTTTGACGAATTCGGATAGTTTTGTTTTAGATTTTTTAATACTATTCTTATGTTTTTAAGTATTAAAGTCTAGAATTTTTGATGTTTTTGGGTTTATAAAGCTTCGACGAGTCTCCGAGAATATTAAAGTTTTACATCATTTGCAAGTCTTGTGATTCCGAAATTTTTCATTACTGTTAGTTTTTGGGCAATCATCAAGTATGAAAGTTGTTAAGTGTTTCGATTTCAAAATTTTTGAAATTCGGAAAGTTTTACAGTTTTAAAGAATTCTGAAACCCTAAGGAACAAAAATTCCGAAAATTTCGAAGTTTGGAAGAATTCCAAAGCTTCAAATTTGCGAACTTTTGCAGTTTTTGAGGTTTTCAAAATTTCGAAAACTTAAAAGTTTGACAAATCCGGATGGATTTAATTTCAAGTTTTTAGTACTATTTTGATGTTCCTGAATGTTGGAGTTCCGAATTTTCGTAGTTTTTGGGTTTATGAAGTTTTGCAAAATCTCCGAGATTATCGAATTTTAACAGTATTTCAAAGTCTTATTATTCCGGCATTTTTTATTACTTTCAGTTTTTGGACAATTTTCAAGTATGAAAGTTCTTAAGTATTCAAATCTCAAAATTTTCTAAATCCCGAAAGTTTTAGTTTTGAAGAATTTCGAAACTTCAAAGATCAAAAATTCCGAACACTTCGAAGTTTGAAAGAATTCCGAACTTTCAAACTTGCGAACTTTTGCAGTTTTCAAATTTTTGGAAATTTCGAAAACTCCAAAATTGTAAAGAATTTTCGTGAAATTCCCGGAAATTTTTCGAGATACTTAGAAAAACTCTCATTTTCCAAAATACTCCAAATCCACCAGATTCGAATCTCCCATCCAAAAAAAAAAAAAAAAAAAAAAAAAATACATAATTATTAATTAATCATTTCCATCTATCGTAAATGACTGTCAATAACTTTTCCAATGTTCATACGATTCGTGATTTGCTATCGAATTCCGATAATCGAACTAGATAAAAACCGATGAGCTACATAGTACACCTGATAAAACCTCTCTGATTTCTCAAAAAACAAATTGAGCACGAACTGATTACACTAAATAACACCGTCCAAGTGAGTCAGCATTATGGAAAGACTTGAATAAACATTATTACATAATATTTTCGTATTGCAGTAACATCGTGTTTACGAAAACTTATGACAGTGAAATGTACGATACGCATCTTTGACACAGAATTTGCTTAGAATAAATGTATTGTATTCGTAACAAACATTCTGACGTTATCATTTATCTAAAATGCGTTTCGCAGCGTTCTAGTTTAAAGTCGAATTATTTTTAGCAAGAATTATGTGCTTTAATTAAATTCGCAGTCGGTAGCTGTAAAGTAGGTTGAGTATTAATCACTGAGATGGAATTTATTTTGAAGTACTTGTGAGAGTTTAGGGCTGGGAGTGCGTTATTGCGAGGGTGAACAGTCTTGGAATGTTTATTTGAGGCAGTTTAAATAATTATTTGCGTCATTTTTTATCTCCAGAATTTGGAGTATTTTAGATTCTGTGGGTTTTCATGAGGATTTGGCAATGTTTTGGAGAAGTTGAGTCATTTTATTTTTGGTTATTTAAGGAGTTCTTACGAATTTTCGAAATGTAAAATTTTCAAATATCGATCATTAGGGGCGGATCGAGAAAAATATTTCGGGGTGTGTTTTTAAAATCTTCATGTACATCATATTGATATTTTTACTTCTACTTAATGAGTCATTAGAATCTGTTAAGTTAAATGTCATTTTTCAATTTTTCGACGAATCTTTTATTCATGCTACTGAGTTAACTAGAGGTAATTCTGGATTAAACAGAATTTATTTTGAGGAAAATTGTAAACTCCGAACTATCTACTTCAAGTTTGAACATCGAACTTGAAACTCGGAATTTCAACTTGAAGCTCGAAACTTTGAATTTCAACATCGGATTCAAACACAAATTGAAAACTTGAATTTTAAATTCGAAACTTCAAACTTGGAATTTCAGCGTTGAACTTCGAATATATGAACCTCGATCATCTAATTTCAACTTCAAACTCCGAACTTTGGATTTAAACTGTCAACTCCGAACATATACCTCCAACATCAAATTTGAACTTCAAACTTCAATCTTCGAATTGAATCTCAAAACTTCGAGTTTGAACGTCAAATATCAAATGAGAACTTCAAACATGGAACCATAATTTTAAACTTAAAACTTTCATTCTGAACTCCAGATTTCCAATTTAAACTTTGAATTTAGAATCCAAACTTCACACTTTGGGTATAAACTTCGCCTTTGCTCTTGAACTTCAAATTCGAACCTTAACCTCTGAACTCAAAATTCAAGTTCGAAACTCTGAACTTTGAACTTGAACTGTAAATTCCCAATATGAACATCAAATTCGAACTTCCACCTCTGAACTCAACATTCAAATTCGAAACTAAATTTCGAACTTGAACTGTAAATTCCCAATATTTTAGAATATCACATTTGAACATCGAACTTCATACTGTAAATTCGAACTTCAAACTTCGACATTTAGGTTCTGAATACTATTCAAATCTCTAAATTTCGAATTCAAACTTCGAACTTTCAATTTGAACTTCGTAATCGTCAACTCCAAATGACAACATCGAATTTAAACTTGACATTCCTAACTTCAAATTCAAACATCAACTTTCGAACTCTGAATCTAAAATGTAAACTCACAATTGTGAACCTCAAACTTCAAATTTGAACGTTGTACTTTAAATTTCGAACTTCAGTTCTGAAGTTTTTACTACTATTCTGAACTACAAGTCGCCAATTCCATTAGAAGTTCATAATTAAAAAGTAAATTTTGAACTTTTAGAGCGGTTTAAAAACCGTAACTTACGATCGAAATTAAAAAATTGTTAAAGTTCCATGAATTGTTCTTTCATTTTTCGAAATTCGGAATAATTTGAATTGTTACCTTCAAGTAGGAGGTTAACCCAGAAAAAAAAGGATTTACCCTAAAAATCACAGAACAATTTGCGTAGACAAAATTACTGAAATAGTCCATCAATTCCGATGGAATTCAAATATTGATTCGAGCTCGACAAACTTCGGGAAATTGCATGAAGCAACATATTCAAAATTATTAATACTGCCTGCATTGTTAATAATCCACAGATGCACGCAACAATTGTAATTACCACGAAAATTAACTCCGCAGTTCCACGACTCGGTAAATTTCGAATAATGTTTAACTCTGGGAATGTTTGAATCCTGGAAACATGATTTGCATATGCCAATTCATTTTGTTGACGAGAGTTAATATTATTCCTGTTAGTATGCATGAATCAATTTGCTACCGAAACACGGAAACGTTTATACTTTCATCCCGGAAGATTCGATTATCAATTATTGGGGATTTCGATTTCCATTGCGAATTCAAGCTGTTTTTATGAAGATATTTCAGATATGATTCGTTAATCTTTGAATCGGATTAAGTTTATCGGATCATGCATCATTTGTAGGATAGGAAAATTTTGTTGATTTGGTTGGATTAAATTTGCATAACGATTTGCGCATTTTTGCCGAATTTTTGTTGATTATGGAGAAAGCAGGAAATTCAGAGTTTTTTTTTATAAGGCGAGTGGAGAAAAAAGTTTTTTTTTTTTTTGGTAAGGCGAGTTGAGAAAAAACGGTTATTTTCACAGTGTTGAAAAAATTCGAATTTATAACAATTCACGAATTTTTGCATTATTTGTGTCAATTATTGAGATAACCGGAAATTTCGGATTTTTCGTGTTAAGGCAAGTGGAGGAAAAACAGTTATTTTTAGAATTCAAAAAATTTCAATTTATAACAACTTACGAATTTTCGCAAAATTTATGTTGATTATAGAGATAACTAGGAATTCATAGTTTTTTTTGGTGAGGCGAGTTGAGAAACAACTTATTTTCACAGTGTTAAAAAAAATAGAATTTATGAAAATTTACGAATTTTTGCAGTATTTATGTGATTATGGAAATAACCGGAAATTCACATTTTTTTTATACGTAAGGCGGGTGCAGAAAAAACACTTATTTTTCCACTCGTAAAAAAATCAGTCACTTTCCACACGCGAAACAGTAAAAAAAGCGGCCTTTTTTCGTAAACCACAGAAAAAATGTATAATAATTTCAATTGCCTCGTAAATCTCCAACTCCGTCGTCATTGCTGTCCATGAAACTCCGGGGGTAGATTTGATAGAACACGCTGTTCCTCCACCATCCCTTATCCTTGATTTCCGCCGTACTTTTCGCGACGAGGAAGATCACGAGCGCGGAAACACACCGCAGCGGTGTCAACATGATTGCAATTATCGAGCGACTATTCTAACGCGAGTCCTTTTATGTCACTGGTTTCGCGTTTTTTTTTTTTTGCACTCGGACGAGAATCGCGATACGCTATCTCGTCTCTCGAACAATAAAATAATTCTTCCTCGACGTCGCGAAAAGGGGAACGGAAATTCCGCGGGGCATGAAAAGAATGGATTATCTGTAAGGAGCGAATAGTTCGCTGCTTCAGTTTTCTTGTCGCGAAAAAAATATGGAGAGAATGATTTTTGAATCTTTTTTTTTGGGGGGGGGGGGGGGGGGGGGGGGGGGTTGTTGAAGGGAGAGGCATAGTTTCTGGTTATGGGTCAAAGTTAAACTCCGTCATTTTCCTCTTACCCTCAAAGTTAAAATCAGTCATATTCTCTTTAGACCGAGATCAGTCAATATTCCGTTGCTGAGGTAACATTCCATTTTTTTATTTCGAGCTCTAGTGAACAGATGCTGTTATTGATTAATGGGACGATTTTGTGACAGTCGATTGAACAAATATTTCGAGCTCGTAACCGACACCCAATTTCTGGGAGTCGTAAAAAAGCGATCTTTTGTGATCTTTCGATCCGGATATTTGAAATGCGAAAAGGAAAATTTGATCGCAATAAATTCGTTGTTGAATTCATGAAAAAGGGGAACGATTCGATTTTCTGAAAGTGACTTTCTGCTTCAGGTAGGGTATCCAGACGTGAGTTGCGGACATGTCAGTATTTTACGTGTACTGTCCTGGTTTCCGTATTTTTCAGAAAATGTGTAAAAAAATTGAAAAACTTACCGAGAGTTTGGAGTTTGTGAAGTTTTGAAGATTGTTTAGAGAAAAATATTTCAATATACTTTCGAAATCATAACGAGTTTTTTCAAATTTACGTAAATAGTTGGTAATAATGTTTGGATGGATCAGAAATTTTTGATGTCCGTCTTGTTTTGAGTGAAAAAAATAAATTGTGGAAATCATTGTAATTGATTCCTATTTTTCTAGATTCATCAGAATTTCTTTCATCCTTTGGAACTTTTGAAACTGTAAACATAAAACAGGGAAGGAAATTTTCAAAAATCCTTACACTTACGTGCACTGTCCTGGTTTTCTTGTTTTTTGGAAAAAGTCCGTACTTTCGACAGATTTTATATTAAAATAAAACAATTGTAGCAGAAAATAAAGATTATCGTGAACTGTAATTTGGAGACATCAATCTTTATGGTCAACACAGATTTGTAATTTGTGTTTGTAGTAGATGTATTAAAACAAAAAACAAAAACTGTGTGTAACAGACAAGGTAGAAATGGAACAGACTGTGCAATTATGAAAGGTCATTTAAATTATGATTCTTATGCAAATTACAAGAATTTTGAAAACTTGAATGGTTATGAAATTTCTCGAAAATATGATAATATTCATAGTTTTGAGAATTTCAATTATTTCTGTAATTCTGTTAAGAATTTTGAATGTCTTAAAAAATTTGCAAAGTTCTGATAATTTCGAATATTTTAAATATTCTGAAACTTTGAAAAAATTTTCAGAATTATGGAAGTTTCGGAAATTTCCGAACTTCACAGTGTTTCAAATATTTCAGTTATTCTTGCATTTTGGAAGTTTTTTGTATTTCAAAAATATTGCAATTTCCGAAAATTTTTATGATTTTCACTATTTTGTGGTATTTCAAAATGTATGAGAATTTTAAAATTCTCGAAAATTTTGAATATTTTCATTATTCTGAAATTTTTTAGATTTCCAAGAAATTTGAAAATTAAGATAATTTTGAATTTTCTTCAAATTCAGATGATTTTCGAAGCTTCAAAAGTTTCAAGAATGTTGAACATTATAAAATTGAGGAAAATTTGCGAATTTTAAAACACTTTAAATTTCAAAAATATTAGAGATCGTTATATTTCCAAATACTGTAATAATTATTAAAATTACAGAACGTTGTGTGTCTTCAATTTGTTGCGCATCAAGGAAGTTTTGAGAGTGTTGAATATTTTTAGAATATTGCAAATTTTGCGACGGGGAGAGTATAACTCAACTATGAATGTGGATGAATTTTTCCAAAAACGGTAAATAAAAAAAACACACACACACAAAACAAGTAAAAAGCGAAACTTTCGAAATTTGTGTACAAAGTGTGTTTAAAATTATAAGAGCTAGCTCCTGCAATTTCCTGCAAATATTGAATATGAATAAATACATAATTTACACGAAATACGAAAGCAATAGTCATAGATCCAGAAATAAAAGTTCTTAGATCGTGCAAAATTAACAAAAAAATATATATATATTTTCCGAACCGGATTTTCATTTTTCCAAATTTGAGAAAAATATTCGCTGTAATTTACGGTCTCGAAAATATACCCTAAGATATACCCTGATACCTCAATCTCACTCGAATTCTATCAATTCCAACAAAGAAAAAATTTTATTTCCCCAGCAGATAAAAAAATCGTTACGCAAAAATTCACGCCACTGACAAATCACGTAAAGGTTTCAGTACTCCTCGAAATTGCCATTTTTATGAGCCCATTCGCGCTGGCGTTGTTAAAACGACCGTGTCTCTATTTTCGGCGGTCATTGTTTTTACAGTCACTGCTAATCGTTTCGTGTCATGCAAATTTTCCAGAGCTTTGATCAACGGGTATTTTTTGATAACCAAGATTATAGAAATTAAATCGTGATCTGGACGATTTTCTTCTTTTATTCTCTCGGTCATTTCACATCTGACTTCTTTTACAATCTTTGCATACTTTACAGTTTTTTATCGAAATATAGATAAATGAAAATATTGGGAAATTGCATTTTTGATAAGTGAAATGATAACGAATAGTAATATTAAACTTGTTTAATGATATATTTAATGGGGGAGGGGGGTTATTTTCTCTTTATTTTACCATTATTTTCTTCAAGATCGAAATTTATTTATTCGAAGTCATTGTCTGAATAAATCACAGTTTACTTGAACAACGGATGACATAACTAAAAAAAACAGTCGCATGTGCGACCGAAAAATATGAATATTTTACGTAACGGAAACAATGTTCGACGCTTTCATTAAATCTTGCACAATGCGAGCTTCCTGTTTCGAATCGTGGATTTATTATTCGTAAAATTTAGTTTTCATGATCAGCATCAGAAAAAATGGCAGTCGAAGGGCGAATAATCAAAAGGGC
>JAPYZK010007182.1:0-16598 GCA_030522785.1 Platygaster equestris
ACTTTGATTTGAGTTTACGCGGTTTTGACACTGCGCATGCTCGGCCTACAAAACCATTTAGCATGGCGTCGTTCAAATTCTCACGAAAACGAGGAGTGGAGACTAGCCTGTCGGCTATCCAGTAGTATTCTTCATATTAGTGGCATCAGTGCATGCTACTAAAATCATGCGCGAATAAAACTCAATAGACTTAATGAACGCACCCCTATATGTTCGTCCAATTTATATTCGTATGAGTTGTCAATTATGAGTTATAAGTAATTTTATAACCTCAAAATTTGCACATATTTTTCGACATGAAAAACGTGTGGAAACGACAGAAACTCAAATAAAATTGAATACTTTTGTTGCAATCTTGTCCTCACTGACAAAATAAATAATTTGATCACGTTTTTGAGCAAGACAAATTTTGAATCAGACTATAAATGGACAAATTATGAACCACTATGTAACCCCAAAATTGACGCCCATTTTTGACAAGTTAAACGTAGAATATTGAAAAAAATAGAGGTTTGTGTAAGAAATCTTCATTTAAAAACAATGTATTAATTCAATCACATTTTTAAGTAAGACAAAATTGTAATAAATTGGAAAATATTAACAAAGTTCATTTGGAAATTCGAATAACCGCCGTTATCAGCCGTAAATCGCCGCCATCTTGACTCACATTGAGTCCGCATCATTGTAATTGTGTAGTTATTATATTCTTTCTTGAAAATTAGTTTTCTCTCGAAGTGTCATTTTTTCTATTATATTGGTGATATAATTTGAATTTTAGTGTCATTTTTGCCATTTATTCAGCAATTTCATCAATTACCACGTAAGTATCTAGACAAATCTAAAATTTGCGTATTTTCGACAATAACAAAAAAATTGTGACAATTTGGTGGGTATGTTCACTTCGGAAAAAAGCTCGGAAAAGTATTTAATATTGTTGTTGAAGGTTGTGTTTACTCTAAATGAACGTTATAAACAATCATGAAGTACTTTTTTTAGCAATGTTTGAATTTTTTGTTTACAGTTTATGAGGAACGAAGAAATGGTGTCGCAGAAAATGACCGATATTACTTCGTCGGCAACCGACACGATGAAAAGAGCGAAATTTCTGCGAGCGACTGTGCAAATTTCGGTTTGTTTAAACGCAAATAGTAGTGGAAATTCGAAAAAAAATAATGTAAGTTTTGTCAGTGAATTGTCAAATTTTATTATACTTGAAGTGATTATTTTCAAAAAATAAAAACTTAATTGTTTGAATATTTTTATGAGTTTGAAAATGGTACTGAAAATTTTGTGTTTAATTAGTGTTGACTTATTGCATTTTTTCAATTTTTAAATGTTTTCAAAAGTTATTAACGTAATAAAATTACGAAAGTTCATATATTTTAAAATCAGAATAATTAAGTAGAATTCTTTTAGGCTGCAAGTTACCAATATAAAAATATTTCAATTTCATGTTATATATGTTTTTTGTTTTTTTAGGTTCCACAAAAAATGTCTGGACCAAAACCCAAAACTGCAAACCCAAAAAAACTGGCAATCACAGGAGGACAAGAATCAGCAAAATTGCAGAAAAAAATTGAAAGTTCCAAAAAACCAGTGAATTCGCCACTGAAAACTGGAATTGCCAAAAAACCAGCGATTTCTAAAATACCAAAACCAGAGAAATTGCCAGTAAAAACTGAAACTGTCAAGAAACCAGAAATTCCCAAGAAAACACCGGGAAAAAATGAAAAACCAAAGCCTCAAAAACAACAAACCAAAACTGCAGTGGAAAAACCAGCGACTGCAAAAAAACCAAAATCAGATGCAAATAACAATCCAAAACCGCAACCAAAATCTCAAAAGCCAAAATCCAAGCCGAAAAGTACAGCAAAAAACATTGCGAAAGCATTTATTAAATAAGTTAAAAGTATTATGACTCCAAAATGTGCCAAAAGTTGGGTTTTGTGCAGTTTTGTAATTTTTACTTTTTTTTTCACTTTTGTTGTACAACTTTGAATAATTTTTATTTTCTTTGTTTTTTTTTATTATTACAAAAATTTTTCATTTTCGTTTTTTGTTTAATTTTTGAATTGAGGAAATGTTTTCAAGTTGCAAAGTTTTCTTGAAAATTGTTCAGTGAATAAAAATTTGAGTTGATTTATTGTATTTTAAAAACACAATACAATGAAAAATTTTCGTTCAATTTTTGAAGTAAGATGATTTTTTAATTTTTTTCCTTTTTTTAAGTAACTAAATTCTATTAAAAACTGTTTGATGAAGAAAAATGTCAGTTTTTATATTTTTGAAATATCACAAAAAGGAAAGTTGATTATATTGGAAAATGAGGAAATATTTTCTAGAAAAAGGAAAAACAGTAAAAATTTCATGAGCAATTGTTTTTCTTACAAGTGCAAATGAACAAGTTAAATTTGTGAAAATTACTCATAATTGAGTAGTTTTTTCACCATAATTCACGGATTTTTTAATATGCACAGAAATTGTATTTCTTAATATACCAAACTTGGAATTTTCATTTATTTTCTGTATATATTGCAATATTTGCATAGTAAAAAAATTCCACAGAAAAACTGCATTATTTTTTTCACACTTAATTGAACACAGAAATAATAAATTCTCAAAACAAAAATTTCAATATAAAATAATTCATTTATTAATCACAATAGACAAATTTATAATTAACTAATTAATTCGAGCTTTCCTCTCTGGCGGTGGTTTCATATTGTTTTTCTCTTGTTTAATTTCTTGTTTAATCTCAACAGCTGAAATCAAACCAAAAATAATAATCGTCAGTTATTTCAATTATTTAGTGACGGGTAAAATCGTTTATAAAAAAAGACAATTCTGCTTGATGAAATTAATGTAACTGAATAAATTGATGAAATTTTCCTATTGAAAATGTGAGAATCTTGAAATTCCAAATAAAATATTCCTATTAAGGAATCTGCCCAATTTTGCTCACAGGGTTCCATTGGTGGTTGCGCTGGTTTTGGAACAGGCAAAGGAAATTTCCTGGTCAATTCCGCGAGTAACATGTCGACTCTTTGTCGCTGGAACAGGGAACTCGGTTCTTCGCGAACTGGCGTTTCTTTTTTAGTGGTCAAAGATTTTCCATTTTTGAAATCCCAGGAATATCCTTTCGAAGGATGGTATCGAGATGACGAAGAAGCTTCATCGAATGCGGATTGCAAATGGTGCACTGCGGACAACTGAAAAGAAATGTATAATCAAAATGACAATCTTTTTTTTTTTTTAACGTTTTGGAAATTTTCAAATTTGGACAATTCTAGTGATTTTAGGCAATTTTTTCACTAAAATTCAAAGATTTCAAAAAACATCAAGATTGCAATTATTCAAAATTTCCAAAAATTCGATTTTTATTGAAAAAAAAAAAAAACAGAATATTCATATTCGTAAGTAGAAAGTTTCGAAAATGAAGAAATTCCAGGATTTGATAACTCGTAATTTGAATGCAAAAATTGAAAAATCAAAATTTTTGGATTTGAGAATGAAAAACTAGCAATGACAAGATTTCCTACTTTTAGTATTTCATTATTTTCAACTTTCGCATCAAAATATCAACATTCTTAAATTTTGAGACTTATTTTATTACTTATAATTACATGTACCATTATCAATCCAATTTGGAAATTGATGAATGTCATCTGAATATTTATAATGAAAAGAAAATTTGTTTACCAATCTCGAATTTACTACAGATGCTAAATCCGGTGCTTGATAAACAACTCCCGCAATTATATAATAATCTGCGAGTGGAATCGCAGTCGTTGGTGATTGTCGGTGTTGTTTGCGAATAACATACAAAATTGGTTCTTGAACATGTAGAAGAATATATTCAATTCCTGTCATATTTCTGCAACAAAAACGTAATTCCAGTATAAATTGAATAAAAGGAAAAAATGTATTAAGGAAAGAATCATTTTCAAGCTGAAAAATTACTCATAATTATAATAAATAATATAAAAATTATATTTTATCCAATAGTTATGTAAAATTATGAAATATTTTATGAAATAATTACTAAAAATTCATTGTAAAAAAATGGGTTAAAAAATGTATACAATCAATTTAATGGTTACAATTTAATTGATTTATGGAAAAATTCTGTCATTATTATTGAGTGTGTAATTGTTTTTTTAACTAATAATTTTTTCAAATTTTGGGATTTTATCAAGATGAATTAATTTTTGAAAATAAAAATTTACAAACTAATAAAAATTCAAAAATTGTTGCGTATATAAGCAAAGAAAATTAGATGAGGATGAACTTTTACTATTAATTAGAAATAGATGAAATTACGTAAAAATCTGGAAAAATTTTTGTCTTTAAATGAAATATGCATGTTTTTGAGTAATTACACTAATTGTTCAGGATTTAGACGCTGCATTTTCACGATTTCGTTGTTGCAAGTTCTGTCGAAAAATGGATTACTTCGTTCGGAAAAATAATCCATAATGTTGCTCGTGTTCAAAATTGGGATCCAAGCGCTGTCATGCCACGAAAGTCCCAGGGGATTTTCTGTCAATTAATTAAAAAATTAGACTAGATAATAGGTTTAAAGTCAATTACTCATTAAAAATACAGGTATAATATAAATAAAACAATAAACTGTTGTCACAATTGAAATAAATCAGTTTATAGAAATTTACATGAAGGAATTAGTTTTTTTTTTTTTTTTTTTCAGAATGATTACCGGGAATTTGCGGTCGTCCAGGAATCATTTCTATGCTTTTTTCTCAAATCCCAGCAAAATATCAACTGTGAATACTATTGGATAGGATCCAACAACTGTTCACACTTTTATCCGTTTTTTACGCAAAATTCGAAAACTGCATCCTAAAAATATCAACAGATCATCGGCGCCATATAATGCCATATAATAATGAAATTGTCAAAACAAAAAACTCACAACTCATATCGGAGACTTTATTAACTCATAGTGGCCGACAGATTAGCTGAAAATGGCGGGCTGTAGAACTAAAAATGCTATATAGTCCGAAAATGGTAACCTTGACCATATTATCTTTTCTGCCTCTCCCTCAATGTACTCAGTTAAAGCACTAGAATTAAATGTTTGTGAATTGTTCAGGTCGTTTGTTGATTAGATGATTGAATTCAATCAAATTTGATGACTTGCTCTCTGGTCGGATGATTAAAATTACTAAACCGGTTAAAACTTTACAAAAATGGTCCAAAAAATCGTGATTTTCGGTGCTACCGGAATGACGGGTTTGTGTGCTTTGGAACACGCTGTCATAAAAGGTAAATGAATAAAAAGAAAGGCTACTTGAATTTTCAAAAATTATCGATCAAGGTTTGTGTGATTTCAGCACAGTCAACTAATATTTTGATATTAACGACAGTTTTTATTTTTTGTTGTTTTTGAATTTATTAGACATGTGATACATCAAGTGGAAATTTTTCCAGGCTTATCAGTGAGGGCTTTTGTGAGAGATAAGGCGAAAATTCCGGAAAATCTTCGAGATAAGGTGGAAACTTGCGTGGGAGATGTCCTTGATTACAATCAAGTGGAAAATGCAATTTCTGGTACAGATGGCGTCGTCGTCGTTCTTGGAACCAGGAACGACCTGAGTATGAAAATTTTCCATTTCGCATTTTTATAAAGCCATAACTTTGCCAATTCTGGAGACTGAACGAAAATTTTCAGGTTCTGGGAACTTTATGAATGAGCTTTGTAATTGGTTACTTAATACATCCAAAATAAGTATTATAAAGTCAACAAAATTGTATTCAAAATTTTTTTTGACAAGGCCATTTCTAACAAATTCCAAATTTTGATTTGAATATGTTATAATAACTTTATTTGTTCAGTTGAGAATAAATTCTTAGTAGAATTTTTTGAGCTAGAATAATTTTGATAGTTTTTGTCAAACTTGTTGATTCTGGTAAACATTGAAGTACAAAGAAACAGGTTTTTTTCATTTTTGATTTATTTAAAAGTTAATCCTGAAAGTTTTTGAATTTCTCATTGTTATCAAGTACACAAAAATTGTATTTATATTATAATTATTGACATCGTTTTTTATTTTTGTTACAGAACCAACTACTGTTTTGTCTCAAGGAATGAAAAACATCGTTAATGCGATGAAAGCAAAAAACGTTGAAATTATTTCTGTTTGTTTATCTGGTAATTTTGATTCATTCAGAATTTACTTTATGGTATTTTATTTTAATGTTACCTTGATTAATTTTGGAATGCATTCAGGGTTTGAGATTTGATAAATTTCAGTTCAGAGGTGAATTAAAATTTGATTTAAAAATAATTTGATTGAAACTTTTTCATTTCACTAAGTGAGAAAGTTTTCATTTTTCTTCATTTCGAATTTTGTAAGTTATATACACAAATTTAATTTGAAGGGATTTGAAAATTTTTTGTAAAAGTTACTTTCTGTCATTTTCAACTCGAAAAATACCCCTTTTTTCAGCATTTTTGTTCAAAGCAGTCGACAACGTTCCTATAATTTTCAAAGATTTAAATGCTGAGCATCAAAGAATGTACGACGTTCTCAAAGAAAGTGGACTAAAATGGATCGCAGTGTGGCCTCCACACATTTCTGGTGATTTTCTGCATGGTTTAAAATCACATGAAATTTCATTAGAAATATCCATAAATTTAATTTCGATCAAATTTTAACGTTGGAAAGAACATGAAATTGTGAAAATGGTAAGTTTTGAGACTTGAAAGACACTTAAATTTCAAATTTTGGAGACTTGGTAATTTTTATTCAGAGTATGAAAATCAAACAATCAAAAAACTCACCAACTTCCGAAAAATTATTTCTTCCATAAATAATGTACTTACGTAACGTTTGAATCAATTATTCGTCATTTTTATAAAATTTCCATTTTTTTCAGATATGCCATCGCACGAATTCACGTGTCAACACGGAGAATCGCCAGGAAGAGCAATTTCAAAATTCGACCTCGGCTCATTTTTGGTGGAGTGTCTGGACGATCCAGAACATTATCAACAAATTTGCGGAATCGCAAATGACAATCATCAGTCTCCATAACTTTACGAAAGTTTTTTACAGTAATTAATTTTGGGGGGGAGGAAAGGGAACGCAAAAATTGTATTATATACTTCATTACAAAAATAGTGTAATTATTGAAATTCAAATTCAGCCATCAATTTATTGTAAGCTTCAAACTTTTAAAAACTCTAAAATTTGGACATCCAATTTTCAACTCTGAAATTTTCACATGTCAAAAGATCGAACATTTCTTTTGGAAAGATGATTAGAAATTATAAAATGACACAATTTACGAAAAATGTGAATGAAATATTCAAATACAAAATTTTTTATCTGAACAGAGAAACCGAAAAATGTGTCAATTTTAAATTAAAAATGTAAAAAACCTGAATAGTTGTGAAATTTAAATTTCAAAATATCAAGCTGAAAAAAATTCTAATAATTTAGAATTTTTGATAAATTATAATTTATAACTGTTGTTTTGGGACATCGGATTCCGAGGAATATTCCGCACTGTACTAACAGAACTTAGATTTATTATTCAGTAATTAAAATAGTTTTGTAATTTTACAGTGCGTAGTTGATATGTCGATCGTGTTGTTTTCTTTAAGACTGACAATAGAGTCATTGCATCAAAAGTAAACAACTTCCATTATATCCGTTTTGTAGAATAAGAAAAAATAATCGACACGTATTTTTTTTTTTTTTTTTTTTTTTTTTTTTTTTTTTTTTTTTTTTTTTTTTTTTTTTATTCTTCTTTTTTTTTTTTTCTCTTTTTTTTTTTTTTCTTTCTTTTTTCAAGTTTGTCGAACTTGAATTGTACAAAGAATATCATTATATCATCTCACATATTTCCACGATAACGAATCTATTTTTCTTCGAAATACAAAAAACAGTAATCCAATGTAGTCGTGAAAATAAAATTGTTTATTTAATACTTACAGTAACAAAAATAAATATTACACGCAATCGATAAATTATTGAATAATTACCTGTGTACACCAAAAATTGTAGCATATTTCGAGTCACAAATTTACAATGTTTCCAATTCTAAAATTTTTTTCCAGATTTGTTCTAAGTGTAAGTGACGACAATTTTTCAACATTCACAAAATCAAAAACGATTTTCTTCCAAAATATTGTTAAAAACAATGTAGTGTAGAGAAAAATCCATGTTTTTCGATGTTCCCAGCCAGTTTTGTTCTTAACAGGCAATTGAAATGGTTTTTACGAGAAAAAAAAAATTGAGAGATCCTGGGTTCGATTTCCTGCTCGATGGATTTTTTTCTTTTTCTCGCAAAAACCATTTTAATTGCCTGTCAAGAACAAAACTGACTGGTAACATCGAAAAACATGGATTTTTCTTTGTATCAATAACCCAGTGATAAATAAACGTTTTCAATCAAATATAAATTTTTCACAACTTCTTTAGCATGAAAGTTCGAGAGTTGAAAATGAAATTCGGCACCCTCGCGAAATTCGGAAGTGGCGGCGGTGGGGGTGCGTTTGGACAGTCCAAAAATTTTGAATTTTCGTTTTCAGACATCTCGGACAGAGCGCTTTTGACGACGGGATCAGTGGCGAAGTCGATGCAGTTGACGACGTCCGCGGGCTCGCACACATGGTAGCCGTTTTTTTTGTAAAAATCTTCCTGGCCTTTCGTCATCAAGTAGACGTTTTTTATTCCCCGTTTTCGCATGTAATCCTCGGCCCCTTTCATGAGGCACGAACCGAGCCCTCGGTTTCGAAATTCCTGGTCGATCAGAACTGAAACCAAATTTTCATCAGTTCCTGTATTTCATTTTTGCTTACTTCGTTTCAATTTCCTTTTTACCGGATTCTATCATGCAACTGTTGCTCATGCTGGGAACCGCGGAAATTTTGCAATGTCCCAAGACAACATCCATGTTGATTAAAATTAAACACGTTGGAAAAGAATCGCGTGACATACTCAAACTTCTCAATCTGTGAAAATGAAAACTCAATTGAGTATAGAAATTTATGTGTATAAATAATCATTTTTAAGAAAAAATACATAGAAGTAACAAGACTAATTCTTTGAATTATTGCATGATTGTAGAATTTTTAACACTAGATTTAATGATTTTGAAATATTTTTTTTATTCGAGAAATTGTTCAAACTGAATATTTTTTTCAACAGTTTTTCTTCGTGGCAATTCGGAAACTCATTTTGTAATTCATTTTTGTGAAATGATTTTGGTTTTTGAATATTCTTGAGTGTCGTTATAACTTGTTCGCTCCGATTTTTTCAGTTTTTTTTTCATTATTAGAAAATTTACTATGATTTGAGAATAAATGAATTTATGGCGAATGAAAATTTTCAATTCTGAAAATTTTTACACGTTTAAATTTATTTTGCAAATCACTCGTTTTTACTTTTTGTAAAATTCCTGGAATTAACGAGAATCAATGATTTGAAACAATTTAACAAAACTTTTTTTTGAATGATGAACGAAATTTACAGTAAATAATAATTTGTTTCTACCTCGCAGTTCTGCTTCTTTTCCATTCGGAATTTAACAAATTACAGCACTGCTGTTTTAAATCTGGTCGATGATGAAGTGGAATTACTATATTAGGTGACGATTTCATGATCCGTCTGAAAAAAAATTTTTTAATTGAACATAAATTTTAATGTCAACATTTACGTAATTAATTGGAATATTTTTCATCATTTCTGGGGTAAAATATAACATGAAATGGACACTTTTATGAACAAAATACATCATAAAAGTTTACTAACTCGATCAAAATACATCGTAAACATTTTATGACTTAAAATATGTAGATCATGTCAACATTCCTAATTAAAATATACCCAAAAAAGTTTGGAATCGGAATACACAGTAAACTTTTTTTGACTCGAAATAGATCGTAAAAATTTTTCGAACCAAAATACATCGTAACAATTTTTAAAATAAAAATATTACATCCTATAAATGACTCAAAATCCATCGTAAAAATGTGTTAATTCACAATACATCCAAAAAATGTTTACTTAGTTGCTTCTAAATTTTCGAAAAGAAACAAAATACCTCCTAAAATTTTTTTGAATTAATGAGAAAACAAACCGCAGACATATATCGTAGAAATTTTTGTCTTCATTGTTTCGAAAATGAAAAATTATAAAAATAAATTTTCGAAAATAAAAATAATAAAAAACAATCTGCAAAATATTTTCGGTTCAAAGTGATGAAAAATTACCAAATCTGAAACGTCTACAATTTTAATAACCAATAAAATAGTAAAATATGAAATGTTCGCAAGAGTTTAAAATACAACCAAAATTTCAATTTTTCGGTAAACGAGAAAAATCCCAAAACTCACATGCAAAAACGTCGTTCGATGAACGAAACATCGACGGCCTGAATATTCGGCAAATCGAACATTTCGAAATTAAATTTCATCTTTATATTTTTCCGAAACTCCCATATAAAGAAAACGTTAGGTAAAATCAAAAACATTCAAACAGTACATATTTTCCGGAACAATTTGTTGTTTTTGATGAAAAAAACGTATAAAAAAATGTCGAACAATTTAAATACTTTTCGAACAATTATAATTACGCGAAAAAAAATGTAACTTGATAAGTGTCGGATAACAAACTGAAGATTTGTTGGACTGCATATTATGATTCAATTTTAGATTAGATGTTTGAATCGAAGTGCAGGAAGAGAAAAAACACACACAATGAAACAAGATCGAAGCATTGACCTTGATTAGAGTTTGGGATTATTTTTGAGCGGGCCGAGACCGGAAAAGTCGAAAATAGAGAAGCTTAATCGAATATAATTTCGTCACTGTGAAATCAATGTATTTGAATATGGATTGGTAAAATTTCAGCTAATTGAATTTAAATTTAGATTATTTTCGATAATAATAACTTGGAATAAATTAAATCAGAATTCAAAACGATTTTTCGATTCTAGGACTTTGAAAACCATTTCTATCGAGTGAAATTTTTGAAATTAATTGAATGCACACATTTTCAACTCACCCGCGTATAAAACCCGAAATTTGGAAGGTGTCAAAAGCGATGATGGAAAAATAATACTGTTCGAATATCCCCCAAAAAAGCCAAAATTATGTCACGAAAATGTAAAATTACTCCGGAATTTACGCAGAAACGTCAAAAATACACCGAGATCGCACATTTTCCCTTTCCTGGATCGCTGATTATTATTTTTGTCACGTTTGCATGTGTTAGTGTCCAGATATTTGAAATCTGTGTTTTTTGTGCATGTGCACACTGAATTTTCGATTATTATTTTACCATTTATAATAAATTAAATTCCGGTCATTTAGAGTGTCTCGTAATTTTCGAAAACATTCGAAACTTAAATTTCTTGAAGAAATGGGAAACGCGTACCATTTTCCCAGGTATACTTTTTTTGCACAAATAACTGAAAATAGGCCAAAAAAATTGAATATTAAGATAATATCATATAAATATAACGATTGTCTACATTTTTTTATTTTTAATGCATTGATAAAAAAATTATATTTTGCAGGAATTAAGTACTACAAAAATGCGGGAATATTTGAATATCACAAAATCTAACGCGACCTTTTAGCACATGCGCTTCCAAAGCGCACGAAATCCTGCTCACACACCGCACAATTCACAAATGCCGTTTCCATGGTGCATGATCCGCATGCGCAAAGCGATCAAAAACAATAAAAATCCTCATTATTTCACAAAAGTAATTCTCTCGAGTTGAAAATCATTCTTTTGAACAAAGACTTCATAGATATGAATGTTCACGTGCAATTCTTTTTTTATTATGAAATAGATTAACCACTTCATTTGTGCGCTATGAAGGATGTACGTTTCGTGCCCTAGGAAAGCCGCCTCGCGGAGCCTCCACGACCGCGTGCACTATGGTGACTTCGGTTGTACAAAATGGCTGAAAATGGCAAACACAACAATCACAATCAGATGGCGCGTTGGCCATTTTCAGCCATTTTCGTTTGCAAAATTTCGCAAACATGACGCGCGCGCGCCGCGCGCGTTCCGCAAATCAGCTGTTGGTTTGTTGTGGTTTTCTCGATGGAATTCCCCGGATTTTCGGCAATTTTGTCGAAAACCAGCGATAAAAAGCATTGAAAAACTTGTCGGCGGTTTTCGGGTAACTTGAGATGGCGTTTGTGAAAACGGGAAAACGTGCAAAAAGTTCTCGTTTGATCAAGAGAAAAGGTATGCGTTTGTGAAATCCAACCTCGTTTTTCCTGTCATTCCCTGTCAATTAGGGACAGTTAGGGCAGTTTTCAGTGAAAAACTCTTTTTTTGGGAGGGTTTTTCGGGTGGGGGAGTTTTTTTTTGGTCAAGATGTATCGGCTTTGTGCGGGTTAGGAAGTGGGGTTCTTATGGGTCATTTTGCGTGGAACGAGGATGCGACTTTGGGTTTTTTTTTCTGAAATGAGAAAATGAGATTCGTTAGATCGTGTTCCTGAGCGGCGTTTTTTCTTTGTGTAAGAGCTGGTGGTGCTCTCTAGATATATTGCTTAGTCGGTAAGGTAAATTCATTGTAAGTTTTGTATTTACGTAATATAAATTGGGGTGCAGTGTTAATCTCGCAATGTTAGGTTAGGGTTGGGAGGAATAACAAATAACATCAAAATTCAGGGGTAAATATCGATATTTTTGGAAAAATCGATCGATACTGTCGAATGGAAGTATTCGAAAATTTTTCACAATTTTTTTCAGCAGTTGAAACAATTGCAAATTTTTAAAAATTTGTAAAATTTGTGCAATTGATAAGGTTGAAAATTTTGAGTCCTACAAAGTGTGTCCTACAAAGTGTCAAAATTGAAAAAAAATGTATATACTCATTGTATGGTTTGGGGTGTACATTCCACTCTTTCCATAAACAATTTTAATATTTGAAATATATGTATAATATATGTATAGTTGCCATTATATTCATATATATAATAATAAAAAAATATCTGCAAAATATAAAAAGCAATTGTTTTTCAGATACGTCAGATTACTCCTCCGGAAAAGAATTCGATAACCAACACCCTTCAGTAGAAGCTTTAAGAAGTCCGAGATATTCCAAAAACAACACCATCACTCCGAGAAAAGCACCGAAATTGCCGAAACACAGTGTAGCAGGTTTGAAAAAATGGCTATCCGACCACAGGTACAACCCTTATCCTACGGAAGGGGAGAAAAACGAACTTGCCGCACAGCTGGAACTTACATTTACTCAGGTTGTACTCTCAATAGGTTCTTATGCAAATTCAATGTACTTTTGAATACATAATTTCAAGTCGTTCGTATTCACATGAAATTCACTAACATCATGATTGTAAATAGTATATTGTGCGACTAGTGGGAGAAAGAGGAGATTCCTCGAGCGTGGAGATTGCCTTACGCGCGTAGCGAGTTTGGCAACACATGAGTGGAATCTCCTCTTTCGACCAACAGTCGCACACAATATTTTATTCAACAACCGCGAGAAATATGTGATTTCATGGCCTTGTTGAGAGGGGGGGAAATAATGGGTTACCCGATTGATTGATGCAACAATCGCCCTTAGAGCTTTGCTACATACTTTAAGGAGTTAAAAACTAATTATCCCTTTCGTTGCTTTGATTTTCATTGGGATTGATTATGACTGTATTCGACCCTTGAAGAACTAGAACCAGGAGAAGTATCTTGGGTGGTGGGGATGGCCACAAATCCTTCCGTAGTTAAGGGGGGTGGCGGGAGGCGGGTGTACGATTCGAATGTTTCCCTTCTCTTTTTAAAGCTGACGTCGTCTCGCTCGCCGACGTCGCCAGCGCCTAGCTGTCTTTCCTAATATTTTTTTTCGATCGAGTTGTCAAATCACATTGGCGAGCGATCCACTAAAAAACACTGACGACCCATTTTCACATCATTTTTTAATTTGCACTGCTTCAATATATTATAACAATAACATACTATTATCACAATTAGTACACAATTCGATGCCTTCATTTACGTTTAAATAAAAACAAACAGCTGTTAGCGCGGAGCGCGAGTGTCAACTATAGACGAGAGGAGCGGAGAGGAAAGGGGGAATGAAGAATTCTAGCGCATGCGCATAAAGGCCCTGGTACCTCGGTACCTCATGAAGGATTTGTGGCCACCTGTCCCTTGCTCCCACCACCCAATATACTTCTCCTGGTTCTAGTTCTTCATGATTCGACCCTTTTGTGAACAACAACAAAAACATTGCAGCAATACAGAGTTTTGTGATTTTGAGGTTAGAATTGGGGAGTTTGACGTTTCGATATATGTCGAGTCGCTCGTCCGCCATCTTATTTCCATTATCCGTACGTGAACGGTCGCTAAATTGAGCGTGAGTGAGTAAATAGCTATAGGTCGTTAAGATGAGCGTAGGCGAATGAGTTAACCACTTGCATTGCCATACGTCAACAATCAGGTAATCCATTATTTCGTCCACTCTCAGCAGGGCCACGAAATTACATATTTTTCTGGAGCAACGTAAAAGAGGCGTGGAAGGAGAAAGGGACGGCGGTATAGGTTAAGAAAAATTAGAATTAAGACACACAACTGTAAGGAATGTAAGGAATGGAAGAGGTCCAAAAGCACATTGAGAGCATGGAGTAATGAATAAATAAATAAATAATTAAATTACATATTTCTCGCGTGCGTTGAATAAACACAATTTATCGAATAAGGAGGAATGGAAAATGAATTTCACCAATTTTAAAACTCGTACAAAAATTGTTTTTCTGTAATATTGTATAGATTTCGAAATCAGATAATTTGGATATTTCAAAAACTTATACTTACTAAACATAATCTTGAAAAAAAAAAAAAAAAAAAAAAAAAAAAAAAAAATAAAAAAAAAAAAAAAAAAAAAAAAAAAAAAAAAAAAAAAAAACGTAAATCTAGCACAAATTTTGCCGAATTTCTGGAATTTCCCAAAAATTGACTATAAGAAAGATATTTTTAAATAATCCCCAAAAAATTACTTACCAATTCCAAAAGTTATACAAAAATCGTTTTTCTGTAATATATAGATTTCGAAATAAGGAAATTTGAATATTTCAAAAGCTTCAAATTTTTGATTGCATTCAAAAACAAAAATTTTCAGACGTGTGAAAATTCAATTAGACTTATTATTGTTATCTTCAAAACTTTCGTAAATTCATAACTTTTTGGTATGTTCAATAATCTTGAAAAAAAAAAAATGGTAAATGTAGCACAAATTTTGCCGAATTTCTGAAATTTTCCAAAAACTTACTACAAGAAAGATATTTTTTTTGAATAACCCCAGAAGTTATCAAAGATCCAACAAATTCTCAAACAAAAATGTAAAAATGTTCAAAATGCAAAAAATTTCCACACTACCTTCAAAAATAGAATGTAAAAAACGAAAAATATTCAGAAGTGTATCTTGACAGGTATCCAACTGGTTTATAAACGCGCGCCGGCGCTCCGCCCTGATCGAGGTCCTGAAAGGCGACGGCCTGTCCCCAAAGGACGTCACCGTCGAAGGCAAGGGCAAGCAGTCGGAGCACCGGGAGTACGAGTACTACGTCCAGCAGGCCGAGGAGAAGATCCGGCTAAAGAACACTTACGGCGAGATGATCCTCGAGAACCCACAGCCGCGTGAGGTTGCGCCAACCCAGAGGAAGCCTCGGAGACGTGCCCGGGGTAGGCGCCCGAAGAAGCCCGCGCGCGAGGACTCGGACGAGGACAGCGAGCTCGAGTACGCCTATGCGAGCATCCAGCAGACCATCAAAACCGAGAACGGCGAGGTCTACCCCGGGGAACACGGCGACATATACGTCGAGGAACATCCCGACATGTACGTTGAGGAGCATGGGGCCATGTACCGCGAGGAGCATGTCGACATGTACGCGGAGGAACATGCTGACATGTACCACCAGGAGCATGGTGACTTGTACCATGAGGAGCATGGGGGGATTTACCACGAGGAACATGGCGACATGTATGATGAGGAACAGGTCGACGAACATGAGGTAGCGATTGTGTGGAAGTGTCTGCGTAGTTTGTAGTGACCTCTGGGTTGATTTTGAGATAAGTTTTGTAGGGATTGGATTTTTGTTTGGAAATGTTGTCGAACTTTGTTGTTATTACTTTTTGTAATAGTCAGTTTCCCCTAGTGATTGTAGTTTGTAAAAACAGGCAAAATTTTTATGAAATCAGTGAATTATGTATGAAAAAAATTTTTTTTATAAAATCTTTTAAAATTTTCTTACAATTTATCTGTTTTGTTGTGAAAATTATTCAAAGCCTGCAATTTTTCTTACAAAACATTTATTTTTATAAAAACATCGCGATTTTCATAAAAAGTTTCATATTTTTCTAAAAACGTTTCAACGTTTTTTAGCAATTGCAAAACGTAAGAACATATGATTTTATAGGATTTGAAAATTCTTCAACTCAAATTGAAAATGAGCATCCAAATTGACATAGATTTGATGTACAAGAAAGTTGACTATCGGATTTCTGATGCAAAGGTCGCAAGTTCAAATCCCGCTGCCTCCAAAAAGTTTTGAAATTTCTTTCGCAACGAAATTTGAGCTAGAGTCTCAT
>JAPYZK010007185.1:0-10059 GCA_030522785.1 Platygaster equestris
GTGCATTTCGTGTATGTGCATACCCCCACCACCACTTTTTTGCCTCCTACCACACATCTTTCCCCCCTCTTCTATGTATTTTCTCATAAATATCGGTGCACCTCTCGCGCGCGACTCACTCCTTGTCCAATTATTATACTTGTCAGAGAGACAAGTGAGTAGAGCAGGGGACGACGCGTCGTTCGCCCAATACGATATACGTTATTACGCGATTTTGCATTTATTTTGAAGGACGATTTAGAGGTCGTGGAGAGAAAAAATGCGAGCAATGTCGCCAGCCCAACATTCGCTCCAACTCGTCTTTTATAATCGAGTGCGAGCTGATGCGTGCATTCAATATATCTATATATACTAGGTGCTTTTGTCGCCAGCTCTGCAAAATGTAACGTCGTTAGCCCAACATTCGACTCGACTTGTCTTTTATAAACGAGTGTGAGCTGATGCATGTAGCCAATATATCTATATATACTAGGCACTTTTGTCGCCAGCTCTGCAAAAACGTAATATCGCCAGCTCAACTTTTGCCTCAACTCGCCTTTTATAAACGAATGCGAGCTGATGCGTGCATTCAATATAGTCTTTTGTCGCCAGCTCTGCAAAAACGTAATATCGCCAGCTCAACTTTTGCCTTAACTCGTCTTTTATAAACAAGTATGAGCTGATGCGTGCATTCAATATATCTATATATACTAGGTGCTTTTGTCTCCAGCTCTGCAAAAACATAATATCGTCAGCCCAACATTCGCTCCAACTCGTCTTTTATAAACGAATGCGAGCTGATGCATGCACTCAATATATCTATATATACTAGGCGCTTTTGTCGCCAGCTCTGCAAAAACGCAATGTCTCCAGCCCAACTTTTGCCTCAACTCGTCTTTTATAAACGAGTACGAGCTAATCAATACATTCAATATATCTATATATACTAGGCGCTTTTGTCGCCAGCTCTGCAAAAACATAATATCGCCAGCCAAACATTCGCTCCAACTCGTCTTTTATAAGGAAGTATGCGCTGATGTATGCATTTAATATATCTATATATACTAGGTGCTTTTGTCGCCAGCTCTGCAAAAACATAATATCGCTAGCCAAACATTCGCTCCAACTCGTCTTTTATAAACGAGTGCGAGCTGATGCACGGATTCAATATAATATTTGTACATAGGCGTAAGCTTTTTTTGTACTCATTCTCGTTTTTCACATTTCTATCGAGAATAAGAAAAAAATTATAGGAATTTATCAATCTCCCATCCGTTGGCACATTACTGCCAATGCGTGGGGAATCATTGTTGTAAGCTTGAATTCGCGTTATAAAATTTTATTTTTTTTTCTACTAGTCACGTGACATTTGTAATTTTATAAAATAGTAATCGCACGAGTATTTTGCTTAATAGCGCGTACAATGAGCGCGAGCGAGCGACAGTTGCCCGATTTAATCGTGTACCCAAAGTTGTATGAGAAAATTTACAACACGTTATTATCATCGACAAAAATAACGTCTACTTTTAATGTAGTTCGATTGAAAGATTTGAGACGGGATGAAAATGTGGACGTATTCGTGCTACTGGACAATAGCGAAATTAAACGCGGAGCCATTACACTCGATACGCATTTTGGACAACGCAATTTAAAAATCAATGATGATGATGATGCTAATAATAATGATGATAATAATGATGATGATGATGATTGCAACAATGTCGACGACAACAACAAATACTCTGGTACGACATTACCCGAGTGCACGTCGTATAGTTTAAAAGATTCGACGCCTTTGTACAAAATTAATAATCGAAGAGGTCCTCGATGTATAATTTGGAAGAAAAATAAAAGATTGCCCGTATGTTGTACCATTTTATTTTATGCCGATATTTATACAATTGCGCGAGTTTTAGAAAACGCTGTACAATGGGGACGACAATTTTTCAATACTACTTTGGTATCGTCTCCTCTATGCGATAATAATAATAATAATAATTACGCTAATTGACAAAAATGAAAATATCATCAATCACATGATTCCGGTATTGCAGTTTGCGCGTAAAATGTCCAACAAGCTGGTTCTCTGGTCGCACGGTTCTCATTTACATGTACAAGCCAATGTCGATCGTATTGTTGCCAAATGTAATGTAAAGTTTGATTTGGTATTAAGTAATTCCAAAAGTGTAGAATTTTGTAAAAATTTACTACATTTGTACAATTATTTTCCAAATTTGATTATCGAAAAAGCCATATTGATTGACGATTCTCCATACAATTGGTCACCCGAATACACGGCTATTGTTATTCCCACAATGGGTCGAACCAATTGCAAACAAAATTATGTCAAATTAACGAATGAAATTTATCGTATATGCAGCGTTTGATTTTTGTTTTTTTTTACACGACGCCTGCGTTTAGATATTGATTGGTAACGGGATCAAATTTATATTGTTGGTTTTTATTGTTTATATAAAATGTAATAGTCTCCATAGGATAAACCGTTTCGTATGGAGAAGCTACCGTATATACGTCATCAAGAAGCATTAAATACAATTTATTTTCTATATTATGTTCTATCGTTATATAATGGACAAACAATCCGTCGTTTGATTCGTATTCGAAGCGCAATGGGAATGTTGGAAAGAGGGTTTCTTCGACTTCGACTGTAACTTGTTTTTCAATATCGAGTTTGTCGGTACTGTAATATGATTGAAACACGTTTGTAGAGCCCTTTGGCACAGCCAATGGTTTATTCGATACATCCTGATAATACAAATCTTCGACTTCTTCATTTTGAATACGTATTGTTTGCACTATAGTGTTTGTAGACGCATTGACTACAATCAATTCTTCTACCGTATAACGACCAAATGCTGAAATAGCGTATTTTTGATACGCTACACCAATTTTATCCAAATACATTACAAAGGATTGTAAATTTGTTGGTTCCGGCATGTGCAACGATGTTGTGTATTCCAAAGTTTCAAACAAGTGCTCATTTTTGCGCGTAATCATTCCCGGTGCTGGATATTTGTATATGTCTAAATTTTCACGTTCTTGATAATAATGCGGGCGTCTATACTGGACCCAATAATGAGCCGCTTTTTGGTGATTATTTTTCAAATCTATCACATTTGGATAATAATATACGATGCCGCTAGTCTGAAATCTTACATTAAATTGCATGGCTTCGGTGTAATATCTGAGATAACGCACAAATGGCATCACTTTGAACCCCATTGTTGATTTATCATAAACTTGCGATTTAATTGTTTCGGCGCCTTGTGTTAAAATTCCAATGTTGCCGTAACCAATAGTTTTGTGCAAAATTATCGAATACACGGCGTGTAAATAATTGTCCAAAGCTTTGCCATCGTAATTAATTAATGCATACAAGTAACTAGTAAAATCACTTTGTTTCAATAGTCTTATATTAAAATACATGAAAGCGTCTTTATCGTTGTAGCTATTGTCCAATTGCCTGCCATTATGTGTAATATTTGTTTGTGTTTCAAAAGCCAAAATTGTTAACAAATAGGGGACTTTATATTTGTCAAATTGTTGCTCAAATTCCTTATCGTTCGAAGAGCGCAATAATTTTACCAAAAGCCACGGACCGGCCAACAGTACGGCGTCCACGTCTCTTATATGCTTACTATGAGCGCCAATTGTAACTAAATTTGGATCTTGTATAAATCGTTCAATCAACTTTACACATTCGTCCGTTTGGCTTTTCGTAATGTTTGGCGTCAACAGCATATGGGCGCACAAACATGGTAAATCGAATAAAAATACGCGCCAATCTTTACCCCATGGCACGACTACTGAATTTAATTTATTATTTACGCGTTTTATAAAATTACCTATATTATTTACAAGTTTTGCGCGTTTGACTTTTGCACTTTTTGTATTATCATCTTTTGTTGTTTTAACAAATCTAGCTGTTTTTATCAAATCACGAGTCATTATTTTCAAAATACCCGTATCGTTGTCCCAATTTGGATATATGACTGTTGTGCCCCTCTCATTGGTCGAATATTGATCAATAATTGTTGGATAAGAGTTGGCATTTCTGACAAATCTTTGAGCCTTGTTCCACAACGATTCGTCTACGGACACCACGGTAATTTGTTCTTTTGCTTGATTGCCTCTGGATGAATTCGAACTGTTATTTGGAGTAGTTTGAGTTCCCAGCGTTGATTTTGGTCGTTTAGCCATCGTGACTAATAAATCGTCCGATTCTTGTGCCGTTTTTGCGCCATCGCTCGCATCGCCGTAATCGAAATAATCTTCATCGGATATTATTGGTTTTGTGGTAGCGGGTGGTGGTGGTGGTGGTGCACCAACCGAGGGTTTATCGCTTTTGCTTGTAGAATCAATCGTTTTAGTTACGATTGGATTATTAGCCGGTTTTGTGGTAGTAGTAGCGGATGGTGGTGGTGCACCAACCGAGGGCTTAGGGATTTTGCTTGTAGAATCAATCGTTTTAGTTACGATTGGATTATTAGCCAATGACGAGATGGTTGCGCCTTTAACGCTGGGATTAATAGAATCTGCACTTGTAACGATAATTGGCGAAAATGTAGGCGGAGCGCTTATATTGGTGGTTTTAGCACGAGAATTTTGTTCGTTATTTGTAATTTTGTCAATGTTGAGCCCGCTCTGTTTGTTATTTATTGGCTTTTCGACATTAATCGGAACGAGACCATTGGCATTGTCAGTATTAGTAGTAACAGTTTGGTTTTGTTTAGTAAAATAATATAAACTCAACAAAATTAAAATACCAACAATTGCGCCAATAAACAAAATTACAAGCTCGGACATTTTGCCGTTAACGCTACAATGCGCGACTTGTGCTCGCGCATGTGTTGTTATTGTTTGGGAAAACCCGCGTTATCTTGTAAATATTGAATTATGCACCAATATTATTTAACGTACACTATATTATTAATATGTACGCTATTTACGATAATTATATTCTGTTTTATAAAATACGCTACATTTGACAAAGATTTAGAAAAACGGGAGATTATGGCAAATGATGATAAAGGGATTAATAATCGACATGGCGCAATTGTCGTTGATGATGATGATGATGATGATGATGATGATGAAGACACTGCTGCCGACGGTGAATTGGAATGGGATGATTTTGATGTATGGCAGCAGCAGCAGCAGAAACAGCAGCAGCAGCAGCAGCGACAGCCATCATCCAACGAGCCAACAACGCTCTACGACATTGAGCGTGAAAGTTTTGTAAAATATGATTCCGATTATAGGCGCGAACTGTCGTCGTCGGGGAAGAGAAGCGTCGCCGCGAATGCGATAGACTCGCGTTTTCCTAAAACCATTGCCACCGATGTACTCGACACGATGCTGTATTTGGACTTGACTAACGATGACAAACATTATTCGTTTGATTTAAAAAAAAGCACGCAATTATTGATTGATTCCATCGATCCTCAATTTATCATAATAGATACTACTAGGGGACAACAACATCAGGACGATACGACTCAATTTTATTCAAATATAAATACAATCGACTATGATTTATACGCTGAATTGTTCGATAAAGGTACCTACATTTATCTTAGTAAACAAATATTTTCAATTACAAACAACGAGAGAATATTCGAAAGTCCACTTTGTACAATGTACGTGATTGAGGCGTTTCATTCGATGCTCGACATTTTATTTTATTTCGTATATGTAAAATATAATTAAATTGACAATGGCGAACAGCAGCAGCAGCAGCAGTGTCGATCGAGCGACATTGTTTGCTTTTTAAAGCGTACTTTTGTCGATTTTCAAAATTTTATTATCCTTTTCATTGATGATAAGCTTGATAATATCGATGATGATAATAATAAAAATAAATATAACGAAGAAGAAATAGTCGGACAAAATTGTTTGATATTATTAAAGGAGCGATATGAAAAAAAATCTCTAACAATATTGTCATCCGAGCCTTTGTTTTATCACACCGTACGCGCTGCTGCTACAAAGCCAAAAAGTAATGATAATGACACTCCGCAAAATTTATTACAAATTGCTTTATTGAGACAAGAAAAACTGCAACAATGTCCAGTACAATCATCATTATTATTTAAAGATTACAATGATAATAATAATAATAATAACAAAATAGATAATAATAAAGTACAAAATTTAGGGTTCAAAGAACGACAACTTTTACATTACAACGACGATCAACAGCGGCAGCAGCAGCGGCGGCAATTTTATTCGCCAAGCGCGCCACCGCAATCTTTGTTGTCGTCGTCGTCGTCGTCGTCGTCGTCGTCGTTGGCACCGCCACCAAATTATAATGATCTCTTTCGACAATTATCCGAAATTTCTAATACTACATTATAATGTATATAGGCTATTATTCGTTTTGTGCGGCGCAAGCAAATCCAATGTAAAACGATCGAGAGACGCTTCATTGTACACCCATACTCCGGCTAAAGGAAAATAACCATAATCGGCCATAAATACACAATTTAAAAATATACACGAACCTATAGATTTTAAATCATTGCTCGCATATATGGCAATAAAATTTTGTCTACCATCGTGTCGTAAATTTTGACCAGCCGTTATATTTCTATTCATTTGCATAGTCATATCGTGTATTTTCAAAGACAATTGCGATTTTTTAAATAAATTTTGAGCAAACAGCTCCAACATTTCTGGACACCCTTTGGCTCCCGAATGTACGATATCCGACAACAGTGTTGTCTTTTGTAAAACATCATCAATCGTCACGTATCTTTTTGTCGATCGCTCGTTGATGGCAATTAATTTTTCTACAAAATCGTCATATTGCTCGGTCAAATAACCACACCCCACATTGGTCATGTAGTCGACGCCTCGACTATAATTGTCTCTAAAAAATTTACAATCTTTCGTCAGCGCATCGGCATATTGTCGCATTACAAAAAGATTATTTTCCGAAAACGAGTATCGCGGCAGGGCGATTGTCGTAAGTTTTTTTCCATACGCTCGTTTCAGTTCCATTATAGCCAATTTATGCACAAACGAGTCGTATCGCGAAAATTTATGTTTCTTTGAAAAATCGTTTGTATATTTTGGCAAAAAGTATAAGCCGTTTTTATCGCCATCCTGGTCTTGTCCCAACAACTTTGCAATCGCATCGCCAATTATCACAACTTCTTCATCGGCATTCGAATTAATTTCAACTTTACAAACATATACGCAAGTCGAGGAGAATGACGGATCTCGTTTCAACACCACATAGCCCATATAAAACTCATCCTTCATAAAATTGTACAATTTTTGTGGAATAATTACAATGTCCGCCTGTGGCGTGCAACTAATTATGGCCGTTTGATAAATTCCCGTAGACATAAAACCTAAAATTTTTTTTCGAATAACCGAATTCTTGCCACTCTTGTGCTCGTCAATTTTGTTTACATATTTAAAATTTGAATTTTTAAATTGTTCATAACGCGACTTGTACAAAGCTTTTAAACGAGAAACATCGCCAATGGTCGAAGGCGATAAAATTACGGCTCTCAACATTGCCATAAAATGGTTCATCGGTTGTTCGCGCCACAAGCACGGATTATAAATTAACCAATCTTTCAAGATGTATCTTTTCAATTTTGCCTTTTTCTTGACATTCTTCTTCTTCTTTGTCGGTTTCTTCTTTTTCTTCTTGTTGTTTTTATTCTTTTTTCCATTATTATTTCGATAAGCTTTGACATTATTATTGCCATCATTATCATCATCATCATCACCGGCACCACCACCACCATCATCGGTAACAGCATCGTTGTCATCATTTTCATCAGCATCATCATCATCATCATCATCATCATCGTCATTTTCGTCGTAATTTTCGTCGTTATCATCATCGTTGTCGTCGTCGTCGTCATTAGAATCATCAAAATTATAGACTCGTTGTTCTTCGTCGACCGTATAGTAATTGTCCTCGTAGCCGTTACTATCGACTCGAAATTGCCCATTACTGCTACTACTTGGCTCATCATCAGCATCATCATCATCATTATCATTATCATTATCATCAGCATCATCATCATCATCATCATCATTATCATAGTCATCATCATCATTAGCATTACCATTATTGTTTTTTTTTGTTTCGCGATCTTTGCGCAAAAGCGTCGTCAAATAAAAGGAGGTAGAAAGATCGGTAATATGCACCGCATCTTCGCAACATTTATCTTTTTGCACAAAGCACGTAATGTTGTTGAATTCTCGCAAGTCGTGTTTATGCTCGTGCGCGTGTAATAAACAAATGTAAAAGAGGGGATTTTTTAAATCATACAAATGATTCACAACTGATATATCGGATCTGGCGTTATTAAGCAGTTCGGTAAAGTGCTGCTCGTTTCGATAATCATCATCATCATTATTATTATTATTATTGGTGCACACTCGGTTCAATTGACAATCGCACTCAAAAAGTTGTCGCACGCAGCACAAATTTGGAAAAAAGGTTTTACAATTTATGCATACATTGCACGGAGGATGATGAAGATGCTTGTGATAACTGTTTTTGCACTTGTACAACAAATTAATATTTTCATCAAGCGTGCGTCTCGACAAAAATTGCGCTTCAATGTCCGCCTTGTGCGCGAGTAACGTTTGATAATTTATATAGAGAGTGTTTATTGATTTACATTTTTTGCACACACGATCGGTCGTAATGGCGCATGATCGTTTTTTATGATTATGATTGCTACACTTGCAGTTGACGATATACAAATCGCAAGTATTTACAAAATGATCCATCAATTGAAAATCGTACACTCTATAATTGTCTTGCAAATCCTTCAATATAACTTTGTTTGACAAAAATTGCGGGACAGTCATGTTGCGCGCGTATGTAATTATAAAAGTTGAAAGGAAAAAAAAACAAAATCTTTCACCACAATGCCGTATTTGTCTTTTCAAATTCTTGGCAAGGAAAAATGAAAATTTAAACGTTGAAAATGTAAATTTACGACCCGCTTAAACCGTCATCGAAATGCAAATATTGACGCACAAAAATGAAATTTCAGACTGCGCAAATAATATTTTACCCTTCCACTCGAGACATTGATAAAGTCACAAAAACAAATTCCGAAAATAGATTTTTTTAAACACGACAACAAGGTGTCGTGTTAATCTTTGAACAATGAACCCATCATCCGATATAAATGCGCAAAATATTTGCACATTTGCGCATTCGAGTATTCAATTTGCGATCGATAGACCATAGACGCGTGCGCCGATATATTTTTAAAATAAATAAAATTTTCTAAATTTTTAACAGACTATTGTTTTGAATCTTTTATATGTCAGCCATAAACGTAAGTTTTAACAAAGTTTTAACCTTGTTTTATCAACATTTTTACAAAGTTTTATCAATGCGGTTATCGTCACGTACAATTTCCATTTTTAGATTCAAGTTTCGTATAAAGCTGGAAACGCCGTAGAGCAAATATCAGTTGCTCTAAGACTCTTCGTGCATCAATTAGACTGTTCGACATATACAATACCGCCGTATAGGGCTTTTGGAAGTTTGAGAAAATTAACGCGCGCGAGTGCAATGTGCATCAATTAGACTGTTTGATATACACACCCCATAGGGCTTTTGAACGTTAGCAAAAATTAAAGCGCGAGTGCAATACGACTACCAGTTGCTCCGAAAATTAACTGTGAGTGCAGCACGACTATCCGCCCTTTACTTTTTGGTTCGATGTTGTTTATAGACATATGGATCGTGACTTGAGAGAATTACGCGCAGTTTTACTTGTACGTTATTATCACGGGCAAATGATAATCGAGTAATTAATATAATTGTTTTTTTTTCGTTTTTATTCAAGATGCCACGAATCAACGATAGTTGCGTCGAGAGCGATCGTCGTAGCAGCGGCATTGTAATGGCGACATATCCTACTACAGTACTTGCCGAAAAGACTAATCATGCGAATGTCGATCAACATCATCATCATCACCACCACCACCACCACGACCAATGTACACATGAAGCGATGAACAAGGTTGACTGTAGTAGCAGCGTTGCTAAGGAAAATTTGTCGCAAC
>JAPYZK010007186.1:0-11993 GCA_030522785.1 Platygaster equestris
TTATCGGGAGATTCAAATTTATGTCAAGTTGGATTTAGAGATATATCTCCAGATTCGAAATTTTGAGAATTTTGATAATTTCGAGAAGTATGAAATTTCCGGAAATTGTTCAAATTTTTCATACTTTTGAATGTTTCGGCAATTTCAAATACTTCGATTATTGTGGAATTGCAAAAATTTAGGGGATTTCGTAAATTTCGAGGGTTTTAAAAATATTGAAGATATTGAAATTTTTGGAAATTTCGGAAATTTCCACAATTTTTAGAATTTCGATTATTTTAAAGATGATGCAAATCTTAAGAATTTTTCAAACTCCAATTATTTCAAATATTTTCGTAATTCGCGAAATTTTTGGAACTTGGAAACCTATAGAATTATGAGATTTCCCAAAATTATGAGAATTTCGAGAAAAATTTTGATGATTTCAAATATTTAGATTTTTGTAAACTATTGAAAATTTCTGGAATTTCGTAAATTCTTAAGAATTCCGAAAATATTGAAAATTTGGCAATTTTGAGCATTTTGATGAATTAGAAAAGTATGAGATATATCCGAGAATTATAAAAATTCAGCAAATTTTTGATTTTGATGCGAATTAATTATGAAGACAACGAAAAATTTTTCTTTCCAGAAGTGTCCATTGTGAGAGTTCGGTTACTTCCAAATTATGCAACTCTTAAGAATTTTTTAAAATTTCAATAATTTCAAATATTTTTATGATTCTGAAAATTGTGAAAAGTTATTAATCACGAAAATTATGGAAATTTCGTAAATTTCCACAATTTTTATCATTTCAAATATTTTAATTTTTGTGCAATATCGAAAGTTCCAGAAATTTCGGGAATCTGTAAGAATATCGGGGAACTCAAAAATTTTTTAATTAACTGAAATTTGAACAACTTTCAAAATTTCCGTATAATTCAAGAGTATCAATAACTTTCAAGAGTATGGATCTTTTGAGAATTCTGAAACTTTCGAAAATGTTAAACATTTCGACAATTCTAAAAATCCGAGAATTTCCAAGATTTTGAAAATTAAGAAAATCGTAAAATTTTTTATTAATTATGAGAATTTCAAAAATTCTCAAATTTTCAAAAATCTCAGATATTTTAATGATTGTAAAATTTCTCAAATTTCAAGGATTTCGCGAATTCGAAGAATTTCGATGATCTCAAGAATTTCCAAATTCACGAAATATTATACAGAGTATCTACATTTTTTCGAGTTCGAAGTATTTTTAGAAGAATGAAAATCTAAAAAATTTCTAAAGTTCCGACAATTTTCGATACTTTGATTATTCCGGAATTTTTAAATTTTTAAGAATATTGACACAATATGGATAATCATGAAAATTCTGAACTTCAAAGATTTGAGAATGTTGAAGGTCTCAGAAATTCAAAACATTCCCACAGTTCTGAAATTCTACAAACTTCAAGAATGCTGAGAATTTCCCAAATCTTCAAAATTCTAAAAATTCCTCATTTCAGCGTATGAGAATTTGAAAATTTCAAAGATTTCGATAATCTTGAAGGTTTCGTATACATATTTTCAACATTTTTAAAATTTTAGGAATTTGGACAATTGCCGAAAATTTCGAAATATCAATAATAAAAATTGGCGAAAGCGTTGTGGGCGGGGTTTAGGAACATGTCCTGTTTTTTCGTTTTTAATATCTGGACACCCTACGCATATTTTGAAGATCCTGACAAAAGATCAAATTGAAATATGATCATATACGACCATGTAACGTGGATAAACTATACGTACCTACATAAAAAATTTTTCTTCGGATAGAAAACGCTTGTTCGCTCGTGAAATGTGCCCCATGGAATTAATTACGCAATCAGTGGCTCCGCGAGGAAATCACATGAATTTAGCACGATTCATTATTAGGTAAAATGGGAATGCAGAGTGTTGGGAGGGCGGGGATTGGGTCAGGACAATGGGGAGAAATTAAATGACGTGGTTTGCGGGGAGCGTGACGATGCTTCGGCATGAATTTATCATTAAACACGTGGAGCGCCGGGAATATCAAAGTTGGGGGGCGGGAGAGGGAGGTGTTGAATGTCGCAGTGATTGGGTGATGTTTCTATGGAAAATAAATCATTCTTGGAAGGAATTTGAAGAGTTTCGAAAATTGTGGATGCATTATGAGATTCGTGGTATTTTTGAGGAGAATACTGAATTTTTTTTTACGAGGAACGAAAATGAATATTTTGTTGATTAATTAGCAAATTTCAAATTTTATCTGACAATTTGGAAATTCAAGATATTGACTGGAAAATCGACCGAGGGATTTGTTTTTTTATTTTTGAGAATGATCCAACTGTGGATTTTTTTGTATAATTCGTTAAATTATATTACATTCCACATCATTTTCATATTTATAATAAATTGTACTCATAATAATTTTTTTGATCATATGAATTAATTGAATTATATTCTCTTACATAAGTTGTTGAATAATATAATCGGAAATCATAAGAAACCAATAAGGAATTTATAAAAAACTAATGAGGATAAAAATCTTATGAGGAACTTATAAGAAACGTTTAAGAATGAGGTCAAAAATAATACCTCTGATCTCTCCATAATGGTCGTGAGAAGCTAATAAGGAACTCATCAGAAACTAATAAGGAATTTTTTACAAGTTCCTTATAAGCTTGCACATAAGGAACTAATTAGAAGCTTTATTAGGAACTTTTAAGAAACTGATGAGAAACATATTAGTAAATTCTGAAAAACTTTTAAGAAACTTTTGAAAACTAGGTAAAAACAGTACCTTGGGTTACCTCATTGTCATAAGAAACTCATAAGGAACTTATAAGAAACTTATAAGAAGCTCATAAGAAACTAATCAGGAGTTTCTTGTTAATTCCTTATAAGCTTGCTCATAAGGAACTCCTTACAGGTTTATAAGGAACTTCTAAGGAACTGTTGAGAAACTTAATAATAACTTTTGGGAAACTATCAAGAAAGTTTTAAGGAACTTTCAAGAAACTTATGAGAATGAAGTAAAAAATAGTACCTTTGGTCACCCTAGAAAGGTCATAAAAAAGTAATGAGAAACTCATAAGGAACTAATAAGGAGTTTCTTATAAGTTCCTTATTTTGTGGATAATTTCATTTTAATGTTGTATAGAAGATTAAATTACCCTTTCTGTTCAAAATCTTGGCTATACAAATTTCTATACTAGATATTTGTGAGCTTAGAAAATTCCAACAAGATTAAAAACTTTTGAACTTAAAAATTCCAAAACCTGTAAAATTTCAAAATTATCAATATCCCTCAAGCTTTGATACATACAAAACTTCAATACGTATAAAAAGTTCTATTAAACATTTTTATACCTTCGAAGCTACGAAACTTCGAAATTTTTCCAAGTTCTCAGCAACTTCACAATGTCAAAACTTCCGAAACATCGTAATTAAAAAAAATGATATAAATAAGAATTTCATTATTTTCCTTATTTTCAAAACCACCAAAGCTTCAAAATTTTCAGAACTTAGAACATTCTATAACTTCACGACTTCCGAACTTCAAAATATCAAAAACTCAAAATTCTCCAGAACTCAAAATCTCGCAAAATTTGCCAATTCCAAAAACTTCGAAGCTCCACAATTCACCAAAATTTCAAATTCCCAAAATTTCGTACATCAATTCATCGAAATTTCGAAGAAAACAAAGTGTCTCTCCGTAATCAAAATCTTGTCGCTGAATTTCCTTCACTGTCGAAAAAAAAATAAAAAAAATCTACGCGCTTTCGTGAAATCAATTGCAATCGGGGTTGGGTGCCAGCACGAGTGAACAAGTAGGGGTGACGATTGCAGTAGAAAAAATAGTGAAGAAACGGGCGGCTCCTCGAGGCCGTAATGAGTGTCGGCGAGGAGGCGGCGGCGAGCACGTAGCGATGCGGAGTTGTTGGGCTTCGTTATCGCGCGCGGCCCCGAGGTCGTCGTCGTCGTCGTCGTCGTCGTCGCCGCCGCTCGAGGGGATGGTGGTAGTGGCGGTGGTGGTGGAGGGGGCGGCCGCCGGGCCTGGGACGACGAGGCCGGGAGGAAATAAAGCAACGATTCGGGGACATGTCTAGGCAAGGGAAGGAACTCGTGCACAAGTGCCACTCGGACCCCGGGGCCGAGCGCTGTCGCTGCGGCCAAAAAATCGGCCGCCGACAAATGTTCGGCATCGCCGGCGCGGCCGCGACCCGCAAATGCGTGCTCACCCTCGATGGCTACAATTACGTCATCGGTGAGTTTTTTTTTTTTTTTTTTTTTTTTTTTTTTTTTATTTATTTTTAATTTTTTTTTTTTTTGGGGTTTTTTTTTATGTGGGAACTCTGCATGATCTCCCTAGTGATTGCAGTTTTTATAGAAACTAGATTCGGTTAGCGCGCCCGTTGGGCGCGCGACTGCAAAAACTAATGAATCAAGGGCGGTATAAACTTGACTCATTGCAAGCTTTGATCGACCTGAGCAACGTATGTGTTCTCAAATTTTGACGGCTAGTTTCTTAACGCGTTTTTCGCCGTTTCCGGAGATAGAATATTTATTTCGCGTGCGAGCTATAATAATCCCATCATATCTATATAAAAAGGCGAAAAAAATTTTTTCACTCACAATTTGTTTAGAAACAATCATCAAACAGAATCAACCAGCAACCAAAATTATCATTGATCTACATTTCCAATTTTACTTACGCCGCAAAATTGGGAGAGCAAAAAAATATATATTTACAAACAATTTTTAAATTTGACTCGAGGCCGAAAAATGAATAATGCTCAAAATATCATCCCATCTACAAATTGTCGTGCTTGTCCGATTTCTAGTCCCCCTCGACCTCCCACCCTTGAAGTTCGTCCCAAACACAGGGTATGCCTCCTTTTTTTAGACTTTGAATTGTTTTGAATTATTATGAAGTGATAAGAGGTCAAAGCTCTTATCAATCTGATGAACAATTTGTTCTTATTATGGAACATCGAAATTTCCATAAAAAACTATATGGAAAAAATTGAATTGTCTTTATCTCATTTTGCATGGATATACGTTCAGTGAAAATCTTTAACGAATGGTTTTTAAAGTCAAGTTATTTTTGGGAACAATAAAAGGTCGTTTCCATCATGTATGTATCATATTATTCATGTATAATATGATACCTTACAACATGAAAATTATGAAATTTCATAAGTGAACGTCTGAAAATGGCTACCCACCCCCCCTTCTGGCTCGCTAATCGCGGACATCTTCGATGGATGGCCCCTTTGTATATGGATCATTCGTCATTGCTTTTCAATTTTGCAATGAGGTAAAAGCCAAGTGACAAAAAGCAACAATTTATTTATAAACAATTCAGCATTGTTCATCAATTTTTCGATGTAGCTTATTGAAGCCAAAAATTAAAAAACTCGAATGTTTCACTGACCATTTGCTAACAAAACTTGAATTTGAACTTTGAACTGTCAACTTTAAATTAAAACATCGAATTCAAACTTGAATCCCCTAACTTTGAATTCAAACATCAAACTTCAAACTCTGAATCTGATATTTAATCTCACAATTTTCAACCTCAAACTTCAAATTTGAACGTTGTACTCAAAATTTCGAACTTTGGTTTCGAAGTCCTTACTACTATTATGAACTATTGTACAAATTTCCAATGTCGTTAGAACTTCAGAATCGAAATGTGAACTTTGAACATTCAGGGCGGTTCGAAAAACCCGACCCCCCACCCCTCACTGGATCTGCCACTGTCGATTATGAAAAAATCGAGAATTAAGTGCATTTTAGTGACTTGAGACGAGAGTTTAATGTGGTTTGAGAACTTGAATCGAGACTGCACTGTATTTGAAGGATTTATAGTAAGACTTTAAAGTGTCGGGACTTATGTCGGGAGTTCACTGTATTTGAAGGACTTGAATTGGAAGTTTACTACATTTGAATGAGTTTAATCGAGAGTTTACTGTACTAAACAGACTTAAAACGGAATTTGCTTCTGTTATAAGAACTTATATCGAAAGTTCGCTGTATTTGAATGTATTATATTGAGAGTAGACTGTATCTTTTGCTTACTGTGAGTTTTACAATTTTATTAGTAATAAAAGTAAATAGGCTCGAGTTTCCGAAATCTGCATTTTAGTGACTATTTCGTATTTCAGGAATTGTTCTCAATTTGCAGGTACCTTTGAGCATTTTTTACAATTTATGGAATTTCCAATCTTTTTCGCAAGTTGTAAAATTTTCGAAAATGTTTCCAAATTGTCAACAAGTTTGAAATATGCCTTCCATTTTTTTTCAATTTTCGATAACTTGAACACCCCAAACCTCCACACTGTATCCACCACTGTTGATCTCCCTAGTGACTGTAATTTTCATGAAAACTTTATTGAATTTCCAAATAGTTCTTATACAAAAATGAACATTCCATTAGGTGATTCCATAAAAACTGTATGGAAAACTTCGTTTCCATAAATCTTGGATTAAATTAAATTATAATTTTTTTGTACTTTTAATGAAACCACTTAATAATAATTGCACATCTTATGAGAGTTTTATATCCAAGAGATAATCATTCGCATGATTTATTAACGGTAACTACAGTCGTTAGTGATATTGAAGAAAAATTCAATAAAGAAGCTTACATAAAGCCCAATAATTCCACAGATAGCTCTCTTTTCACTGAAGCATTCATATCCATCAGGATAAATTTAATCACCAATTTCACGTGAAAAATACGACCCCAAATGACCTGTACACTGTCACTCCTTAAATAAAAACACGTTAAAAATGAAATATAGACGGTTATAATATTGTTCGACAGAATAATTGTTCATCAACCGCTCATCCAACACTATCGTTCTTCCAATTTCATAAATTTATACGTATACAGCCACCTACACTTTTACGGAAACTTTTACGCTTCTCACCGGGACACGAGAAGATCGATAACCGTATTCCCAACAATTACACGCGAGATTGAACGTAACTAACTCACGGGATTTTCCCCTCCCTTCTCATACTTTCAAGATGTACCACATAAAAAGCAATTTCTGAGTCGAACTTTCCGATTGCGAAACTCAGAAATTCTTCGAAATTGCTCAAAAATTTTGAATTTCAGGTATCAAAATCTTTGATGTTCCTGAAAATTCCAAAACTTCGGAACTGCATGATTCTGCAAACTTTAACATTCCTCGAAATCCACAAATTTCGAAAGTCTCGAACTCCAGAACTTCAATATCTTTGAAAACTCTAAAACTCCTAAAAACTTACGAAATTTCTAATAAAGAAGAAAGAGTAACAGAAATTTCGTTACTCGTTACCGCGCAACAAGTAACTAGTTACCGTTATCGTTACTTAGTAATCAAATCAAAACGCGTTATAATATCAGAACATTCAAAAATGTAACGTTTCAGAGTAACGCGTCACTTCCAATCCCTGTTAAACACAACGTAATACCCGGAACAAAAGTATGACTTAAGGAACGATCATAAGTACAATACCAAATCGCCGGTCGTAAATGAACGTCCTCAATGCGCTATTTCAGGGGCTCGAAGTGTCTGTTCAGTGCGTGTTTTGCAAAAAATATTTTTCATCGATTTCTCAATAAAGAGGAATTCTTGAAAGGGGTCGTCCATATAATACGTCACACGTTTTTGGCCTATTTCAGACCCCCCCCCCCACCCCACCCCTCATGTCACACGTCGTCACAAAGTCTCGCCCCCCCCCCCCCGAGGTCACGTCACACACTAGTTTTTCCAAATTTTTGGGTTTTTTCCACATTTAGCCCAATTTTTATGAAAAAAGGACAGTCAACGTTCTATTTATTGTAACTTTTGTCATATCACATAATAATATAATTTGAATCACACGATTGAAATTTTTCCGAAAAACCCGAAAAAAATTGAATAAAATATTTAAAAAAGGATTTTTTTGTGACGTCATACACGACCGACCCCCCCCCCCCTCACCCATGTCACATTTCGTCACAAATCTCCAACCCCCCACCCCCCTAAACGTGTGACGTATTTTATGGACGACCCCAAAATAGATTAGGGTCAAACCTTCCTAGTCTCCCCTACCCTAGATACGCCTCTGAAAATATATCCCAGAATTCATGCTTTTCCGCTCATTACAAAAATCGACGTATTTTCATCATTCGCGATGAATTATTCATCGCTTTGCCGGCGAGATGCACTTTTCTTTTATTGCCGGTTGCAGAATGGAGTCGGAATGTCTTTTGAAGGGAGGCACGTCTTCATCATCAGAGAGTGATTCTCCGAGCTGAAGTACACGCTCGTTTTGGCCAACCGTCTCTTTTGACGAAATGTCAGGACGGTAATTGAAAAGTGGATTAAGCTCGGCCATTTTCTCCGGCTGAATTTGGTTTCCAAAATACGTGTTTGGGACGTTATGGAAATTTTCGGAACCAGGTCGAATTTTTTACAGACGAAAAGGAAGATGTGAATATAAGGGATGAAACGTGCCTTGAAAACAAGGATGCAGTGGTGGAATTACCATTTCTTTAGATTGAAGGGCTGGGAGAGAGGAAGTATTTACTCAAATCAATTTTTCATATTGGGATCAATTTTTATGAAATTAATGACTTGAGGGCTAAATAGTAGGAGAAAAAGTTTTTCTGGCTCTGACTTATCGATTTGAGCATGTTGAGAAAAATGTCGGATTTTCACATTCTTGTATTCGTGGAGTCAAGTGAAAGTAAAATTAGAAGAGAATTTTGGTTCTTTGAAGTGAATTAATTAGCTGATTATTCGTAATCATCTCGATTCGTGCATCTATAGTTTCATAACGTTCGATTTTATCACTCATTGCGCTCGTGAATAATTATTGATTATTCAAAGTTATCACTTTTACTTACTCACATTTTTCCAAAAATGAAACCACGTAGAGAAAACACATTCATTATTTTAGAATTTTTGGAAAATTGATTAGGATGGTGATGAAGATAGGGGGTACAAACAGTAAAAACGAAAAACGAGGACATGTTCCTTAACCGCCCCCCCCCCTCCCCCAAAAAACCTTTCACCTCTTATTATTATTGATATTCTGCAATTTTTAAAAATCGTCCAAATTCCTTAGATTCAGGGAATATTTGAAATGCACAAAACTTCCAAGATTTTCAAAATCTTTGAAATGTTCGAATTCTCATACACTGATGGAAGGAATTTTTAAAATTTTACAGATTTTGAAAATTCTCAACATTCTTATAGTTTTTAATATGTCAGAATCGTCGGTATATGTGAAATTTTCGGAACTTTTAACATTCTAAAATCTTCGAAATTTAGAAATTTCATGATTATCCATTTTTATCGATATTATTGAATATTTTAACATTTCATAATAATCAAAATGGCGTAAATTCTCGATACTTTGGAAATTTTTAGTTTACATGATTTTTAATATCGTTTAAATTATTGAAAATGTGGAAATTCTGTATGATATTTTCATGCATTTGAACATTTTTGATATCATCGAAATTCTTATAATTCACGAAATCCCTAAAATTTACGATATTTCACAATGATCATAATATCTAAGATTTCCAAAACTCTTAAAATTCCTAAAATTCTAATGATTCATCAACAAATTTTATCATTTTCTGAATTTGTAACATTTTTAAAAATCTTAACAGTTTAGAATTGTCGAAATGTTCAACATTTTCGGAAATTTGAAAATTCTTAAAAAATGCCATACTCTCAAAAATTATTGATATTCTTGAATATTATGGAGATGTCAAAAGTTTCAAAAATTTCAGCATATTTCAAAGTTCTTGAGATTTTCGGAATTCCTACAAATTGAAAATTCTTGGAATTCTTATAATTTGTAAGAAATTTCATAATTTCCTGCATTTTCAAAATCTTCCAAATTCTCAAAATTTTAGGGTTGTCGAAATGTTCAACGTTCTCGGAAATTTCTGAAATTCCCAAAAGATTCATACTCTTGAAAATTATTGAAATTCTCAAATGTAATGGAAATTTTGAAAGTTTCCAAAACTTCGGCAAATTTAGAAATTCTTGAGATCTTGGGAATTCTTACAAATTTACGGAATTCCTGAACTTTTAGATATTTCACAATAATCAGAATATTTGAAATCATCTAAATTTTCAAATTTCCTGAAATCCTCATAGTTTTCGGAAATTCCATAATTTCCTAAGTTATCAAAGTTTACAAAATTTTAAGAATTATAAAAATATTCAGAATTATCGAAACTTTGATCATTCTCAAAATATGCATAATCGTTAAAATAATCGAAATTCTCAAAGTTTGTAGAAATTCCTAAAATTGTCAAAAATTTACGTAAATTTCAATATTCTTACTATTTTCAAAATCCTCAAAATTTACGGAATACCCACAATTTTGGAAATTCCCAAATAATCAAAATATTTGAAATTTACGAAACATTTAAAATAGCCAAAATCTCCATAATCTTCAGAAAACCCATACTTTCCTAAATTATCAAAATTTTGAATTCGGAGATATCTCCAAACTACACTTGACAGAAATTGGAATTTTCGTGTGAAATGTTTCATTTTCATATGAAATTGGACAAAAATACGGACATTCTCGAAAAAAATGCTGCAACCAGAACAGCGCACATAATATCCTTATAAATACGGACACGTTTGGACACCCTACGTGAATATATTCACCCATTCGCTCGCAATCCTGAAAATCGACCTCCCTGCATTGTTCCGCATTCACGTTGCAATCGAAATTGTCCTCCCTCCAAAGTTATCGTTCGTTGAGGCGCGACACGATTTGAGACAGTTACTCCGTCGTTATCGGAATTCTATTCCGTTCACAAAACCTGAACTGTTTTTACGCGCCTTCGTTTTGAACGATTTTCAACGGAATTAAATCTGGGAGGGTGTTTCTTCACAGATTATACGTGAACGTAATTTGAATTTAAATAATTCATACCGTTTATACTCCTGCACAATTCGTGAAATTTCGTAAATCATCGATCAAATATTATCGATCAATCGATACATTCCGTAAAGTGAAAATTTCATAATTTTCGGATATTTCCCATCATTTCCCGATATATAGAGACAAAATGGCGAAATTTTGAAAAACCAAATTTTAAGGTCACAATATTTTGTCATTTTTTCGCCTCCCCCTCGTGTCATGTCACAATGCGAAATTTGAAAGAGGACAATATTTAAGGTGTCGTCTTTATAATACATCACACATTTATGGGGAGGGGGGGGGGGGTCAGACATTGTGACGAAATGTGACAGGGGGAGGAGAGTTTAGTCTTATGTTACGTCACACCAAAAAAAGAATTTCATTTCAATGATTAATGAATGCACGTACCCTAGTGATTCTAGTTTTCATAAAAACTTCATAAAATTATTAAGTATTTAAAAAAAAAAATAAACATTTCATAAGGTCTATTTTCTGAAACTTTTATGGAATTTTCATAAAATGAGCGATTTTTATAAAGTGATTATATAAAAACGTAACATTTTATCCAGAATTTGTGATTTTCATAACATTTTTTCAAAAACCAAAATCACTAGGTTATATACTTATTGGATGCAAAAAATGGATATAATGTAAGTAGATGCAAAAGTAGATACAAAACGAGATGCAAAACCCAATGCATAAACCTGACACAAAAGTGGATGAAAAAATAGATGCAATATTTTATGCAAAAGAGGATGTGAACATGGATGCAAAATTGGAAGCAAACGTGGATACAACAGTGAGTGCAAAACATGGTGCAAATTGTGGCATAACAAAAGTGGATGTAATGATAGATGCAAAAAAAGAATCAAAGTATGATGCAAATGAAGATGTAAAAAGGGATGCAAAAAGTGAAAGTTAAAATTGGTGTAACATTGGATGCAAAATTGTATGCAAAAGTGGATGCAATAGAAGTCGATGCAAAAGTAGATGCAAAAAGAGACACAAAACCCGATGCAAATCCCGGTCCAAAATTGGATACAAAAAGGGATGCAAAAATAGATGTAGTAGTT
>JAPYZK010007195.1:0-10521 GCA_030522785.1 Platygaster equestris
AAGGGAGTATACATTTTTTAACGAATGTGATTCTAAAATTGGTAGAATTTCTTATTTTTGTTGGTAAGTTATTCTTGCGTTCGAAAAATTTGAAGCGTGGAAAAAGTAGGCTCTTTTTTTATTTTTTGGGAGATTGGTGGGTTGAGGGAACGAAATATTGGTCGGGAAAGTGACTTTCGGGAAAATAGAATGTCGGGAAAGTGTCTGGTAAAGATTTATTCCTGTTGCATGATTTTTTTTTTATTTTTTATTCATTGAATCATTGAATTTTGTTTATTAAATGTGAAGATTTGAAGAATGTTTTTGAAAATAAAGGGGGGGGAAAATTGCGACCTGGAAATTCAGGAACTTGAAAATATGGAATATTTGAATTTGAAGGACTTGGAAATTTATTTTTGGAATGACGAAAAAATTGTCGAGGATGCGAATTTTTTTTTTAATTCGCACCAGAAAGATTCGACAAGATACAACATTTTCTTAGTTTCAGAATCGTCAAAAAATTTCCGAGAACCCAAAAATCGACAATTCTAAATCAATTTTCAAATTCGGAAGATTCGAAAACTTCCATTTTTCAAAATCATCAAAAAAGTTTTAGGAATTTTAAACTCGATGATTAAAAAACTAAAGAATTCAATATTTGGAATGTACAACATTTCCAAAGTTTCAAAATCATCAAAAAATTTCCGAGAACCCAAAAATCGACAATTCTAAATCAATTTTCAATTTCGGAAGATGCGTAAATTTCCAAGTTCCAAAACCACCAAAAAAGTTTCGTCAACTCGTAACTAATAAAAAAAAACTACACCGATCCAAATTACATAAAATAAATAAAATATTATAATAAAATTATAAAAATGAAATAAAATCATAAAAATAAAATAACATTATAAAAATAAAATAACATTATAAAAACAAAATAAAATTATAAAAATAAAATAACATTATAAAAACAAAATAAAATCATCATGAAATTCCCATAAAATGCCCAACTTTCAAAATCACCAGATTTTAACATCAAATTTCAATTCCACGATACAAAAATCCGATTCCGTTAAAAACTCCCCACGAATCGAATGAATTCATAACTCCTTTTCACTTTCCAGGACGACTACGAAGGAACGCCGTCTCCTTCCGCCGACGTGAAAATTCCACGAGGCTTCGATTTCGACTCGAAAAACACGAAACCCCCCGAGGAGGAATCGCCCCCGTACAACGAAAACGATTCGTCGTCGACGATCGAAAAATTCGACGCTGAAATCAACGTAACCTTGGAAAAAATCCCGGAACCGAAAGGTGAAATCGTCGAGGAGCCGGAAGAGGCCGTCGAGGGTACCGTGGAAATCGTGGAAAAAAACGAGCACGACACGGATTTCAGTTCACCGTTGGCCGCGATGGAGTCGGACACGATTTTGCGTCAGCGGGTGATCGAGATGCAACTCGAATTCGGAGTCATGCAGCAGACGCAGAATAAGGACGCGAATTTCGATGACTTCGACGTCGAAGCGCAAATGATGAAATTAACCGGTGACGATGGAAATGATTACGAGGAGAAAGTGGAGTTGGCGAGAGATAAGGATGTCAAGAGCGGGGACGGGATTATGGGTTTGGAGAGCTCCCAGGAGGATTCGGATTCGGAGGATAAGGAAATGGATTATATGGAGGATGGGGAGGGAAGCGTCGAGAAGGTGAAGAAGGACGTGGATACGGAGGTTGAGGAGGTGAAGGAGGGGGAGGAGGATGAGGAAAATGAAGGAGGGGGAGGAGGATGAGGAGAAGAGTGAGGAGGGGGAGGAGAAAAATGAGGAGGGGGAGGACAAGGCTGGGGAGGAGGAGGAGGAGGATGCGGTGGTTGGAAGGTGGGTTTTGGATTTTGGAATTTTTTAGATTTTGGAATTGTGAGTTTTGAAATTTTGTGGATTTTGGAGTTTCAGAATTTTTGTTGATTTTGGAGTTTTAGAATTATGTAGTGTTTTTTTTTTTAATATATTTATATCTAAATATTCACATTTTCAGATTCGAAAATTCATGAACACATGTACAATTTTAAGCGTCAAAATTTTCGCTTCACATGAATTTCCAAATTTTCCAAATTATTTTCTGCTTAATTCTTCGATTCCAAAATCCAAAAAATCCGAACTCATCAAAAGTCGAGTATTTTTCCGTCTGTATTTTTATTTTCCAAAATTTCTAACAAAATTCCTCATTTTCATTTACAGTCCCGAAAAAGTCGTCGAGCCTCCGAAATCGTTTCCCTCGATTCCACCGTTGAGCGAGAGAATTCGTAAAAAAACGGAACCCGCCCCACTTCAAAAAGCGCACCTGGACATCGAAGCCGCCATCATCGAGTCATCGATGACCTTGGAAGCCGAGGACGGTTTGAAAAACGGTGAGGACAAATCACTTTTGTCGAGCGCGTTTCGGGAGCTGCTGGAGGCGAAACTTGAGGACGCGGAGCAACCTGGTGCGGGGACGAAAGATTGCGAAAGTCTGCCACAAGAGAGTGAGGAAAAAACGGAGGTGAATGAGGCGGAAAAAATTGAATCGGCGGAGGTGGGGGAAGCGAAGGTGGAGGAGGAAAAGGAACCTCCCGCGAGGGAGTGTTCGCCCGCTCCGGTGGGGGTGAATCCTGCCAAGGAACTTTCGCCGAGGACGTTGATGAGGCTCAAGGATCCGAGGACCGCGGTGCCCAAGGAGGTGACGACGCCGAATTCGGAGACGCCGCCGGTCAAACGAAAGGTGGAATAATGATTTTTTTTTTTTTTTTTTTTTTTTTTTTTTTTTTTTTTTTTTTTTTTTTTTTTTTTTTTTTTTTTTTTTTTTTTTTTTTTTTTTTTTGCCCTTGAAAATGTGCGATTTTTAAGGAAAATGACGATTTTAAAAAGTAGAAAATTTGTTGAAAATTTAAAATGTTTGAAATTTTGTATTCTGATTTTTCGATGTTTGAAATCTTACTTTCGAAAATTCTTGAATTTTGAAATTTTGATTTAATGTACTATTTTGTATTATATTTGTTTATTATTGTCATATATTATTACTGTTTATTATTATTATTATTATTATTATTACTGTTTATTATTGTCATTTATTATTGAATATTATTATTATGTATCATTTATTATTATTAAATATTATTATTATGTATCATTTATCATTTATCATTATTAAATATTATTATTGTTATCATTACGTACCATTTATTATTATACATTCATTTCTTATTATAAAACACTGTTCTTATATTATATTTTATATCATATCCATTTTAGTGATCATAATCAATTGAAAATTATCGATTCAAAAATTGTTGAATCCGAGAATTTGCAGATATTTTCAGTGTACCGAAAATGTGGCAATTTCTATTATTTTGATATTTATTATTGAAAATGTTCAGAAAATTTTCGAGAAACTTTTAGATTTTGCGAAAATTAGAATTAAAAATTTCCTTCATTTTTCACAGTTGTCAATATTGGAATATCGGAAACGAAAACAACAAACGAGCGAACCAACGCAAGAGGCGGAAACTTCCGGCGATCCTAATATTCCGGAAAAACGTCCCAGATCAAATAGCGCCAGTAGCGAGACATCGTCCATGAGCTCGGACGACGATGGGAAATTATCCCAGGACATTCCCAGTCTCACCACGTTGCCACTTTTCGCGAATACCGAAAATGCCGATGATAAAAAAAGTGCGCTTGCTATTTTTTTCAACCAATTTGTTTTATTTATATTAAATTTGTCATAATTGTAGTTGTTTTTCGTTTTGTAAAAACATTGCATAAAGGAAAAAATTTTTGTTATTGAAAATCTCGAAAAAAAATTTTTATTTTTTATATACTGTAAAATGTGAAATTTGGTACAGAATATGTTCAATTTTTGAAGTGAATTATTTACATTTTATTTTGAAATGAAAGTTTTATTTCAAAATAAAATTTTCTATTAAATTTTTATTTTTTAATTTGAATTGGAAAATTGAGGATTATTTCTTATAGGCAGTATTTTGAAAATTGATATATCATGGATATTTTATGCGTTTTTGTTGATTAAAAAATTTTTTGTAGTTGGCGAAGATGGTGCAAGTGGTTGGTCAGCGGCTCCGACGCTTGTTGAGAGACAGCGGGAGAATCTTACGGAACGACTAAAACGCGAATTCGGGCTTTTTTTAGGCGACGATGATGAAGAGAGAGCTCGTAAACAACAATGTGTGTAATTTTCGAAATTTTTTAATTTAATTTATGAATTTCAAATTTTGAGCATGTTCAAAACGATCTTTTTTTTTTTTTTGTAAAAAAACAATCGAGATTTTTAGAGCCTTTTTTCTGGGAAAAATGTAAAATTTTTATTCAAATAGATAAATTTAAAAAACAGAAAAGTGCTCGATAAACAACGAAAATTCTCAACAAAATTTCCAAAAATCACAAATTCTCAATTTCCTTCTTTCAGGTCTTTCCGGAGACCTTTCGAAATTGACGAAAACTTCGCCGCCGCAGCCGTCGCCGAACAACGCCGCCGCGTCTTTGTTCCCGACGACGACGACGCAACTGCCCCCGCAGCCGTACATTCCGCCCCCGGGCACGGCGTCCCTGCATTACAACCAGTTCCCGAATTTCGCCGTGCCCCCGCCTTCGCACCCGAGCCCGACCTTGGCTTCTTTTCCGAACGCCAGTTACAGGGAAGCGCCGACGGCTACCACCCCCAATCAACCACCCCCGACGACGCCGACGCCGACGCCGACGGTGCTGTTCGCGACGCCACCCCCGTTTTCGACGCCGTTGCCCCCGCAGGCGCCACCCGGGTCGAACCCGTACCCACCCCCGCCGTCGATGCCGCCACCACCCCCCGCGATGCCGCCCCCACCTCCCCTTCCGCCACTTCCGGCCGCCAAGATCCACCCGACCTCGAGGTCGTAATTTAGACGTCGGGTTTTTTTGTACAAATTGAGAAAAATCGTGATCTCAGGGGTGGAGGGGTGTTTTCGATTTTGGGGGAGTTTTTTCGGCGGATAAATGTTTGGCTCGGTCCTAGTCAGTTTGATGGATGAAAAATTGGGACTTTGAAGTCTGTTTTTGGCGTTTTTGGATCGTTGAGGATTTTTTCGCTTTGTTTTTGGGGAATGGGAAACGGTCCAGAAACGAATTCCTCCAGAAAAACAAGATGGCGTCGGGATTGGTGGTGGGGGGTGGCGAGTAATTCGTAAAGGCGCGTTTGAAATCAACAAGTTTGGAATGTATGAATTTTGGAAAAAAAAATTTCGAAATTTCGAAATTTTCGTTTTTTTTTTTTTAGTATGAAAACTATAAATTCAAAATTGAAAACTCATGAATTTCAAAATTTCGAAAATTTGTTAGAGAAAAAAGTAATTGAAAAGAATTAGAATTTTTCGATTTGAAAATTTCATACTTTGGAGTTGAATAAACAATTTTTGAACTTAAGAATTTTTTGTGTTGAAAATTTCACAATTCTAATTTATAAATTGTGGAATTGCAAAATTAATTATGATAATATTATTTTCAGTTTCCACACTTGAAAAATGAAAATGCTGTGAATTTTCTTATTTATATATAGCAGAAAATCGAGAGTATAAAGTTTCGAACCCAAATTTCTGAATTTATGAGTTTCACTGATTTCAACCACTAAGAATTTTGAAGTTTTGAAATTAGGACTTCCTTGAAAAGAAGAATTTCATATTCAAAATTGAAAATTTTCAAACTTGAAATTTTTTAGTTTTAAGATTTTTAAATTTTAATGTACTAATTCTGAGAGTGGTAAATTTTTTTCGTACTAATTTGCAATTTTAGTTTTTTCGTAATAAAAAATATGAAAATAGTAAACTTAGCGATTTCAATCGAAATTTTGGAATTCCGAAATTTCGCAATTCTATAAATTGTCGCACCACAAAATTTTATAGTTTAGGAATTCAAAATATAAAAATGTAATATTCGAAATTTAAGATGATTTTTATACTTCAAAATTTTATAGTTTCCAAATTTCTGAATTTGCGTTCAGTAATTTTGATATTACGAAACTTATAAGTAGAGTATCTTGCAATTCCAGTTTTTATGCTTAAAAAATTCTGGAATCATATAATATTTGCGATTCAAACTCACGAATTTTGAAATTTAATAGTATTTTGATTAAAACTCCTATATATGTATATCCTGATATACATTCCAAACTTTTTGATTTCAAACGCGCCTATACGAATTACTCGCCACCCCCCACCACCAATCCCTACGCCATCTTGTTTTTCTGGACGAATTCGTTTCTGAACCGTTTCGTATCTCCTGTTTTTGGCTTGATTTGGAGAGACAGGGGCGTTTGAGGGGTGGGGTCGTGGATTTGGAAAATTTTGAGTGAGGTGTGAGAAATTGTTGTGGGTATGAAAATTTTTGTATTTGCGTTTGAGGAGAGGATTGGTTTTGGAAATTTGAGTGTTTCGATTTTGGAATGTGGGAATTTGAGGTTTTGATAAGGATTTTGGAAAATGTGAAATTGGGGATTCAGCTTGTGTTTGAATTTGAGGACATTTAGAATCAAGGAATTGGAGAATTTGGGTTTGAATATCTGAATGTTTGAACTGCGAGTATAATAAAAAATAGTAAATAATGAATAATAATAAATAATAAATGATATTATAATGAATAAAATAAATTAGTAAATAGAAAGTCTTGATATCTTGAAATCGAAAAATGAACGAGTGTAAATTGAGGTATTCGCAAAAAATGTACAAATTTTGTGATGATGTAGAAATTGAAACGTTTTGATGTAGATGTTAAAGCATTTTGAAATATTGTATAAAAATTTAGAAATTATACTGTTTAAATTTGTTCGAAAAAATTTTGAATTTCTGAGTTCGTAGATTTTTACATTATAATTTTGTTGATGCGAAAATTTACGATTTGACATTTTCGAATTTCTTAATTTGTGAATCAGAAAATTGAATGGATCGAAATCTTTGATCTAAGTTTTTTAGTGTTTAATTTTTTTACTGTCGAATGAAATTTGAACTTTAATTTGGTATTTTATATTTTGTATTTTGTATTTTTGGATTCTTGGATTGAAAATTAAAATTTATAAGTTTATGATTTTTGGTGATGAATCTAACTGGATTTTTCCAATTTTCGAGTTTTTATTATAGAATCGTATAATTTACAGAACTTTGTACAAATTCGTATTTACTTTTCCAAATCCAAATCGTAAAGTTTACCAACTTTTAAATTTATGAATTTCAATATTTTTCGGGCGTGAAAATGTTTGATTTCACATTTTTCAAGTTGATCATATTTTTTTTTTAATTTTCAACGTCTTTTGAAATTTGCATTGCTGAAAATCGAAAATTTTTCAGTAAATATGGTCGAGGTTTAATATATAAATCGATTAACTCTAAAATTTTTGTATGTTATTTTTTAAATGTTGAAATTCTCTACTTTAGATTGTCAAATCTAAATTTAGAAATTTGAGCTTCTCAAATTTTGGTGTATTCAGTTTATTTATGTTTTTTTCTATTAATACAATTATTTATAGTTATATATGTTTTCCATGCAAAATCCAAAATTTTTTATTTTGTTGATTACAATGAGAATAAATATTTAGCTCAGAAAATTACCAAGTTTTCAAATTCAGAAATGTTCAAATTTCCAAAATTACAGATTATGTTTCCTAAATTTCTAAATTCCAATCCGAATTTTTGAATTCACGAACTAAATTGAAAAATTGCTAAAAATTGCTTAATTCTCATATTAAAAAACATTCCAATTTCTGAATTCACATATTCCAATTTCAAAATTTCCGATACCAAACCAAAATTCACACTCGTTTAAATTCCGAATTTTCAAACCGAACTCAAAAAACTCTTGAATTCTGACATTCAAATTTCCGAACTGTAACCAAAATTTACACCCTTTCAAATTCCAAAATTTTCAGACTCCGATTTCGAAATTCCTTGCCGAAATATCTCGAAGAAAAAAATGCCAACAATTTTCAACACTTCTGACAACGAAAAAACCGACCTTAAGCCCACTAAGGCTCATTTTCCCATGTAAAAACCCAGGAAAATGACCCTTAATGACGCACAATCGAAGCCGTCTTTTCGTTACACGTCAGAATTGACGATTGTATTTATGCACGATTCTTGTTGACCATCAGCATCGATTCCAATTTTTCATTTTATTATTATTATTTTTTTTTTCTTATCGATCCAGGGTCGAAAACGCGCGCTGTAAATAATAACAATAATTAATGATGATAATCCTGGTTCTGTTGTTCTTAGTCTTCGATCTGTCGATAGAAAAAGCTCTCAATCTGTTGTTACATGAATATATATGGACATATATTATATATATTATACATACTTCCATATTATTTGACTCGGATATTGATGTGGAACGTGTTGCCATGATTAGTATTGATTGATCCGTTCGAGCATAATATTCATCGTATAAACAACATCGAGTATGAATTTATATACATATGAATATATATGTATATTATATATATATATAGATCTAGGGATATTAACCGTGTAAAATTGGTTTTGTACTTTCGCGTGAGATGTCAGATTATTTAGTAGTGAAGCCAGGTAACGATCCATGGAAAACTTGATTTTTTACGTAAATTTTATGTCAACTCCGTGTAAACGCGCGAATTTCGGTTTATGCAAATTTGCGTCGGGTTTACGTAAATTTTGCGTAAACTTCGTGTAAACGAAGTGTCGAAGGAGGCGAAAAAAAGTTTTTTTTTTTTTTTGGGACCGAGGTTTCGAAATGTTACGATCTTTTCTTGTATAATAAAATTTTTCGGAGTATATTCGGTTTATTTTTTTTATTCACGGTCAGATTTGTTGGAAATTTTTGGAATGTTGGAATTTTGGAGGCAGAAAAATTAACATGATGAGAATTCGTAAATGTGAAGATTTGTTGTTACCCGGAAATTCTGGAATTTGTTTTTCTAAAAATTGTAAAATTTATTCTTTGTATGAAAAAATACTTTTTTGATTGTTTTTCGAAATTGAAAAATCGTAATTTTCAGGTCACGAGGATTTTCGGCCGAAACTTTCAATTTTGTTCAAACCCGAAAATTTGTCAGTTTTTTCGGCCTTTCGAAAAAATTTCCATGGACCGTTTTTCCGCCTCGATTCATACAAAATGCGTAAAATAAGTAATATCGAGTTTATAATCGACAAGGCAAAGTGTGTCTGTGATTGCGCGGTCGCAAAATATTTTTCTAATTTTTCTATGCTCTTAGTTTTTTTCGAAAAATCAATTGGCCAAACGTTGATTTTCGTTTCGAAGGGAAGTACAAAAAATTTGTTTTTACTTTTGCTACAAAATTGCAAAGTTTATAAAAAAAGAAAAAAAATTACGATTGTATGAATAACTCGATTATCGAAACTTGTGTAAAAAATGACAAACGAAGAATACTGAGCCGCGTTTTTTGAAAACGCGGATTTTGTCTCTCTGCTGGCTTTGCTATCACAAAATTAGCTTTAAAGAACCGAAATTCGGATAGAAAAAGTTGGAATTTCGAAAATTTCCAACTTTTTTTGTATTCCCTCGTTGTGATAATCTTAAGTCGCATTTTAGGGGAGAAATCATTGCACAATGAGATTCGGAATATCGCGGACGAAAAAATTGATCTCGCATCGATTTACCCGATTATTGCGAAACGAAAAATTTTCACAACACATGTATTTATCGACGTGTCTCCGAGCTTATTTTTTAGGCTAGGTTGAAAAGAGCGGTTTTAGTGTCAGAAGCTTTGTAGAATCTTGATGTTATGACAGTATTTCGTAAATTTCGAACGTGTACGGGTGAAATTGGGATTTTGAGAGTTTTTAGTTGGATTTTTTTGTTTTGGGAAACAAACGGGGTTTTTGGTATTTGGGGGGGAGGGGGGGGGGGGTGGTTGGGAAATTTTTCGAGAGTGAATAAATTGTGTAATTCGGAAATTCGAATTCTGAAATTTGAGGATTTGAAAAATTATAGAAGTTTGATTCAAAAATGTCGAAATTTTTGAGTTGTGACATTGTTACTTGAATTCTGAATTTCGGGACTGGAACTTTGAAAATTTTTGAATTTTAGTAATTTGAATTTTTGGAATTTTGGTATTTTGAAACTGAGTTTTCAGAATTTTTGAATTCATGTTTCATGTACTTGAGTTTTTGAGTTCGTTCGAACTTTTGAGTTTTTGGAATTGATTAATCAGATCGAGAAAGTGAAATTTATGAATTTGTAACATTTGAAAACTTGTTGACAATTTGAACATTTTGTAAGTTCGAAAATTCGATATTTAAAATCCTAAAATTCTAATGATAAAATGGAAAAAAATGAAAATTTGGAAATTGAAACTTTGAAATTTACGAATTTTTCCAATTTGACATTTCTTGATTTTTCTTTACGAAAATGTGTAATTGCTAAATTACTTAATTATGAAAGTTCTAATGATGAAATGAAAGAAATTGAAATATTAAAATTTATGCATTTTTCGAACTTGACATTTTTTCATTTTTGCTGTGAAAATTTTCAA
>JAPYZK010007195.1:10531-24562 GCA_030522785.1 Platygaster equestris
CGAACTTGACATTTTCTCGTTTTTGATTGTGAAAATTTTTAACTGCCAGATTTAACGAAATAAGAAAATTTTTCAATTCTCAAAATCCAAGATTTACACATTTTTTCTATTCAATAAGCTTGAAATTTTTAATATTTCAGTTTTGTTGAATTATAATTTTTTTTAAATCCGAATTTAAAAAAAATCGGAAAATTCAAAGTTTGAACATTTTTAATCAGAGTCGTAAAATTTGAACTTTCTAACGTCTAAATTACCGAATCGAAAAAACTTGAGTACATAAATTCGAATTCAACCTTCAGAATTGAATTTCTCGAATTCAAATTTCACAACAAGTTAGAAATTTCAAATTTTGAATTTTTGAATTAACCTGAAAACTTTTCACTCATCAATTATTAAATTCATAAAATTTCAGTATCGTAATAAGAATTCTAAAGTCTTCAAAATTCGAATTCCAAAATCTAAATTCCGAATCAAATCGAAAAATTCAAAGTCCAAAAATTTTCCAGTCAACATTTCAACCTCAAATTCCCGAATCCAAAAATTTTCGATCTCTATTCACACTATCCAAACATCACATAAAAATCACGACCGAAAACAAAAATCCTTCAATGTCTCCCAAAACGTTAAAAATTCTCGTTATTTCCCAAAACAAAATCTCCAACCTAAAACGCGATCCGAATTCGTCGCGTTCGAAAAAAATCTAGAATAAAAAACAAACTCGTTCGTGAATATTCAACGTAAGCGCAAATTGTAAATACGAGCTTTTCACGTCGTCTCATCAATTTCCCACGGGTGAAAAATAATGTCGTCGGCGACGAAGAACGGGGAAATTAATCACAAATTGTACAGCTCTCGCAAATTTCTCCGACATTTTGTATGATAATATTCTAAGCCACTTTTTATTAACGAGGTGTTTCGGATTAGCCGAATTTTTTCGCTTTCGATTTCGCTTTAGACGAGCAGAGTTGGAACAAAGTGCACGATTTTCACGCGGATTACGCGAGCATTCACTGAAGTTGTACCATTTTTTACGACTCTGCCGCAAATTCGCAAAATGTAATGCGTCGATGTTAGAAAGAGAAGGATATTAGTATTTTTCGCGAGGACGCGGAGGACGGGGGAGGTGGCGAATTCGAGCGTTTTCGGACTGTACATATGAAAAGCGAAGAATTGATTGGGGATAACAAAGTAGTATTGACTTTTTTAATTAATTGATGATTCGCTGTTAATTAATGTAACAAGTAATCGAATATTGATATGATATAAATATATAAATATGATATTAAAGAGCTCATATTTAGGCATACATGAAATTTAATAAAGCGATATACATTTTACGAATTAAAGGGAACGTTTTTTTATTGCATTTTTTCCCTTTTTGACTAACTTCGAAATATTGAAATTTTCACACGTGAAACGTTTATTTTTATCTTGAACGTTTTGTTATTTATCGGAGTAGAAAAAGTGACGCGATGTGGAATAATGCAGACATTTTAACAAATGTTTCTTGAAAAATTTATGTTTTCGGCTTTAAATTTGTTATCGGTGATGGTGAGATCGAGTGATTTTTTTTTTATCTTGGAATATGGGAGATTAGCGTCTTTGTTCTGATGAGTTTTTGTAATTTAGTGTCAATTCGGTTTTAGTGCGTGACATTTTTGTTATTGATACGATGAAAATTTTTTTTAGTTTAGTGTGCTTTTTTGTTGTTGTGAGCGCGGAGATTGGAGATGGAGATTTGGATAATTTGGCTGTTGCGAATTTTCGAGAGTATTTGAAAATTGATTCTTCTCAGCCAAATGTCGATTACAGTGAGTATAAAAATTTAATTTTCAATTTGAGAGAAAAAAATGATTTTGTTAATGTCATTGATCGTGGAAATTTTTTAAATCGCTTTTTTTATGATCGTTTAGTTTTTTTCTAGTTATTTGTTATAATTTTGTATAATTTTTCGGAATCGCTGGAAAATTCTAAATTTCGGGATTTTCTCGTAAATTACAATATTCGTTTTCGACGTTTGAATTTTTTTACGAGTCTCAGATTTTTTAAATGCTGAAACTTGTAGATTATCGTGAATAATTATTTTTTTAATTGAGTTCTGGAAATTTTTCATTACTAAATTATTTCGCCGTTAGATCACTAAATTTTACATATTTTCGAAAACGTTCGATAAACATTACGAAATTCATCGTAAATTACGATGTATTATGCATTTTTGACATTTTTATAAAAAAATGTCGGTATTTGAGTTCTAAAGTTGTTACATTTAGATTGACAACTTTATTTATTGATTTATTATTTATTCTAAAATTGAAGTTCTGAAATTTTACAGTTACTGAATACATCGCAGTTAGACAATTAAATTTCAGGTATTTTCGAGAACGTTCAATAAAAATTTTGAAATTCATCGTAAATTACGATGTATTATGCATTTTTGAAATTTTAATAAAAAAATGTCGGTATTTGAATTCTAAAGTTGTCAAATTTCAATTGAAAACTTTATTCTAAAGTCAAGTTTCGATTGACAACTTTATTCATTTATTCATTATTTATTCTAAAATTGAAGTTCTGAAATTTCATAGTTAATGAATACATCGCAATTAGACAACTATATTTTATGTATTTTCGAGAACGTTCGATACAAATTTTGAAATTTATCGTAAATTGCGATGTATTCTGCATTTTTGACATTAGTATAAAAAAATGTCGGTATTGGAGTTCTAAAGTTGTCAAATTTCAATTGACAACTTAATTTATTTATTCATTATTTATTCTAAAACTGAAGTTCTGAAATTTTATAGTTACTGAATACATCGCAGTTAGACAGTTATATTTTAGGTATTTTGCAGATCGTTCGATAAAAATTTTGAAATTCATCGTAAATTACGATGTATTGTGCATTTCCGAAATTTGAGTTCTAAAGTTGCGAAATTAAAATTTCAGATGATTGCGTGTCATTCATTAAAAAACAAGCAAAGTCATTAAATTTGCCTGCCAAAGTTTACGAAATGCACCCAGGAAAACCAGTGGTGGTCGTAACTTGGGCCGGAACCGAGCCCGAAAAACCATCTTTAATGTTAAACAGTCACATGGACGTCGTTCCAGCCAATTCCGTAAAACAAAATTTTCCTTCATTTATCGTCGAACAACGATTTTATTCAACAATTACTACAAATTTGGAAATTCATCGAATGTCAAAAAATTACGAAAATGAAGTAAAATGAAATCGAAAATTTTTCATGTCAAAAATATCGATTAAAACTTGAAATATAAAAATTGACACATTGATCTGAAACATATTTCCAAATTTCAAAACGTTCAAAACATAAAAAAAATTCTTCTCCCAAACAGAAAAACTGGAAATATCCACCATTCAGTGCCCACATGGACGAAAATGGCGACATTTACGCTCGTGGTGCCCAAGGTTTTTTCACATTTGTTTAAACAGTTCAAAATCGAGCGAAATTAATTTTACGAAATCATAAAAAACATTGTTTATCATAGACATGAAATTTTTCTCCATAATCTATCTGGAATCGATTCGACGATTAATGAAAAACGGGGCCAAAAATTTGAAAAGAAACGTGCACTTGGTTTTTGTGCCTGACGAAGAAATCGCCGGAAACTACGGAATGAAAGCTTTCGTAAAAACGAAAGCTTTCGAAAATTTGAACGTTGGCTTAGCTTTGGACGAGTCATTTTTTTCCCATAAAAACGACACCATTTACGTTTTTAACAACGAACGCGTCAGCTGGGAAGTTGACGTAATTTGCACCGGAACTCCCGGACATGGTTCCGGCTTATCAGATAACACAGCCGCAGAAAAGTTGCGATTTATCATCGACAAATTTTCCGATCTCAGGAAATACTTCGCTGAAAAGTGGGACAAATCGGAGAAAAACTTGGGAAAACTCGTTTCGATAAATTTGACGATCGTTAAGGTTTGCGAAAAAATTTTCGAAGTAAATATTTCATAATTATTTTAGGCCGTGAAAATTTTTGTAATCGTTTCGAAAAATTCTGATGAAAATCGAATAATATTTTATTCAGAGAAAAATCCATGTTTTTCGATGTTCCCAGTCAGTTTTTTTGTTTTAATTAGCAATTAAAAGATGGTTAGAGCACCCGACTTGAAATTGGGAGGTCCTGGGCTCGATTCCCGGCTCAATGGATTTTTTTTTCGCAAAAAACATTTTAATTACTAAATAAAACAAAAATTGACTGGGAACATCCAAAAAACATCGAAAAACATGGATTTTTCTCTGAATCAACAACCTAGTGATAAAAATAAACGTTTCAAATTTTATTGTAAGCACGCGAAGTAATGTTTTATTCAGGGCGGTGTCCAAAGAAATGTCGTACCTGACGAAATGACAGCGATGTACGACATCCGGATCCCGCCAAATTACGACAGCAGTTATTTACTGAACAAATTCGATCAGTGGAAAAAGGAAAAGGGAAACGGAATTAAAATCTCAATCAGACGTTTATCCGACGAAAATGCGAATGACACCAAAATCGACGATAGCAATGAATTTTGGGAGCCTTTGAAAAAAAGTATTCATGATTCAGGCTACAAACTCGAAACGGGGTATTTGGCGGCCACAACTGACATGCGTTTTTTGCGAAAGGTAAAATAAAACTGATTTCGTGGGAAATTTTCGATTCAGTGTAAAAAAAATTTTTTTTCGGTGCTGGGATTCGAACTCAGAACCTTCCCAAATAGAAAGAGTGAAGTTGTAATTAAAAGGTCCTGGGTTCGATTCCCGGCATGAGACGATTTTTTTTTTCTTCATGAAATCGAGTAGATTAGAGAAAAAGAAAGAACATAAAAAATTAAGTATCTTTTGACATTTGAATTTTGTAGCTGAATAAGAAGAAAAAATAAATTCAACTTAATTCCAGATTGGGATTTTCGCATTGAATGTGGGTCCATTCAGCAGTACTCCTGTACTTGCTCACGGCGATGACGAAAGAATGAACAAAAATACGTTCCTGAAAAGTATAGACCTTTTTGTGAATATTATTTCAAATGTGGCTAATGTAAATTAGAACAACGGAATAAAGGAACTATTTTACGGGAAAATTGAAAAAATACGAAGTTATACATTTTTGTAGAATTATACGACTTTTATTTGATAATCGATCAAAAAATTATCGATCGTTTTCAATCGTTTGTATGACAGATTATCATTTATTGGAAACTAGTGATTATCATCAAAAAATTCGAAAGTGATTACATGTAGTACTAAAAAAACCCATTATAATACGAGTGCTCACAAATGATAAAATGTGCGCTCAATGTCGGACGCAGCGATATCCCCGACAGGAAAAATTCATTTAACAACAATTTAACGTTATACAACTGCGCTGAAACTTCTAATGGACGTTTTTTCTAGGACATGAATGCTCGGAAAGTTTAAATTCCGAAAAATGTTTACGTATTTCCTATTTTAATATTGAAAAAAATGATCTAATTCAATTTATTTTGCAAACGCACAAATAACTCACTTATCCCATCTCAGAATCGCATACAAACACAGTCTTGATATGAAAAACCCCATTCCATTTTCTATTCTGACAAAACAATTCCCACAAACATATCGAATACTATTCCCACAAATACATCGAACTGAGTATTTTGGCGTTAAAAACGAGTGCCACGGTGGCGAACTAGCTCGACGGTGCGACTCTGAAACTTGGTACCAGGTTGAACCTCGTCACACGTATTAGAAAAAGTACTGAATTAGGTCAGAAATTATCAGGCTTTTGGAACCTGAAAGGATACAGCGAACTGAGTATTTTGGTGTTCAAAACGAGTGCCACGGTGGCGAACTCGCTTGACGGTGCGACTCTGAATCATGGTACAAGGTTGAACCTCGTCACCGGTATTAGAAAAAGTACTGAATTAGGTCAGAAATAAGCAGGCTCTCTAATATTTCCGGTCGCAAACTGAGACTGAATGCATTTCGAAATCGGTGCAATATTTCTAATTCCCACACGTTACTTTCGTTTCTGTATTTTTGTAACGATTGCTAGATTAATTGTCCCTTTTTTTTTCAATTTTTTCAAGCGAAATTTACTGAAATTCACGGAAATTCACTCCAATTTCGAAATGTATTTAGTCTCAGGTTGCGACCGGAAATATAAAGTTCGAAGAAACAATTACAGTTTTCCTCATAATAACCGTAAACCTGAATTTGATGTATCTGAAACTCGTTGACAATGTAACTTTGAAATTCGTAAAATTACACGCACGATAATAATGAGGAATTTATGGAACTAAAAATTGTTCCAATGTCATCACTTGTCATTTAATATTAAGATCGAAAATTCCCAATATTTAATTCAGATCTAATTTTAATACAGCTAAGACTCGCTAATGCGTGATTCGTTAGAGCGCGCTCTAATTTACAGTGAAGACAGCGGCAGCGATAAGGCTCCCAGTTTCACAGCAGGGAGCGAATTCCAGAAGCCTGGAAAGTCATTAATGCAGGGCTTTGAATTTCAGTGTCATACCGGTCATGGAGCGATGTGGCCAAACGACACGGCGCCCGAAAAAAAATGGCCGCGGAATTTCGTGATGAGTTAAGGTAAAGTTAGGTTTCCGAGTGCTCATCTTGTACGAGCACTCGGAAACCTAACTTTGCGCCGTGTCGTTTGGCCGCCGTGACATAGCCCCCCGGTCATACCCCTGATCTCGACCCCTACTATTGGCCCAAACCGCTCTGACTTCACCCTGGACGTTTTTTCTAGGACAAATGCTCGGAAAGTTTGAATTTCAAAAAAAGTTTACGTATTTCATATTTCAATATTTAAAAAAGTTTTCTCATTGAATTTATTATGCAATCACGCAAACAACTCACTTATCCCATCTCAGAATCGCATAAAAACACAGTCATAATATGAAAAATCCCATCCCATTTCCTATTCTGACAAAACAATTCCCACAAACCACAAGCTTTTTAAAAACTCCGTTACATTTCAAACCGCCATTTCCCGCCACCGATGATTTAAATCCCCCGCTCCCCATTGGCCTACATCATCCCTCAGCTTCGACCCAATTGGCTGCTGTCCACAAACGCGTCGTCTGCTACTCGCATCTCGACCCCTACCATTGGCCCAAACCGCTCTGACATCACCCTTCGAACCCACATAATTGGACGACTCTCGCGGCGTCTGCTACAAACAGTGTAGCGTCCCCGACGCGACAACCAGCAAGATGCCTCAGCTGGAGTACACCAGTGCCCCAGTAACAGCTGTAAGAAATTCCGCCTTGGACCAAGCTTCCGTCGAGATTTTCCGCTCTTATCTCCGCATCCCCTCAGTTCACCCCGACGTAAATTACGGTAAGTTTTTTTCCGAAAAACTAGCAATTTGCCGTTTTCCACGCCCTGCGTTTTCCGCCCGAACTCGCGTTGGTCTCCCGATTGTCCGGTAACATACGCTGCTTTCGAAATTGGGTCGCCGCCTTTAAAACCCTCCGAAACTGATATCTTCCGGTTTTTATTGAATAGCGTTGTGAAAACGCCGGGAAATTCACGGATTTTCCGAGTTTTCGGGATTTTGGGGGAGCGGAAAAGGACGCGAAAAAGGACGCAGCGTCGGCGACGCTTCGCCATTGTCTGCCCCACCCTGCGGAGTGATGGTTTTTATTTTTTTGGGGGGTTTTTGAGTGTCTTCAGGGGGGTTTTTTGGGATGGGTTGGGTTTTTAGGGGTTGTGGGTTGTGGCTGGATTTTTTTGAGCGGGTGTGGTGAGGGGAGAGGAGCGTTTTTTACTGTCTCTCTCGCACATCTTTTTTGGGAGACGCCGAAGCTTCGGGATTTTTGGAGACGGTTTTTGCAAATTTCAGCGGGGTTTTGGGAGATTTGGTAGACTTTTTGAGGGTTGTTAAAGGTTTTGTGAGCATTTTGAGGGGGGTTGGAATTTATTTTGTGAGGGTATTTTGGGGATTATGGCCTTGGAGGTTTTGGGGGGATTTTTTTTTGGGAGGGGGCGAGTTTTTTAAATTGGATTTGTTTTTTTGCGAAGGAAATGGATTCGAAAAGTGTGATTTTTCGTTTTTGGAGTTTTTGGGATTTTGAGGGGATTAGAATTGTACTGTTTTTGGGGTTTTTGATTTTCTGGGATTTTAAATGTTTTTTAGATAATGTAATTTATATTTTTGCTTGGGATATTTATCTGATATTTCGTTTTGGGATTTTTATTTTTATTTTCACTTTTTTTGGTAAAGCTATGAAAATTGTGTGTATGGACTGAAAAAAGGATGAATTTATAGGGAAAAAGGAGTAAACAAATTATTTAATTGTTATTTTGTACATGGATTGTTTTTGTTTTTGATGATTTTTTGCAAAATTTCTCTGTTGCTAAGTGGATTTTCATTCGAATTATTGATGAAATTAATGTTGAGAAATAGCTCTAAAAGTTTAATGAACTGTTATATTATGAAACAAGATGTTTTTTATTTATTCAATTTTTTTTTTAATTGTAGTATTTTGTTGATTTATTTTTGACTCGACACATTTTTTTTATTTTTGAGTTTGAGTTGTGAAGTTTAAAAAATGTAATAATTTTTAAATGATTTTCGAAATTCGAAATTGATAATTTTTATTGACTTTGAAGTTTCAATTCTCCACATTTGATTTTATGGACTTAAGATCTTTCAAATTTGAAAATGTTGTAACACTTACAATTTTCATTCGCACATTTCTGAATTGAAATTAAAAATAACTTTTAGATTTTCTGAAAGAAATTTTTAACTGTTGAATACTCAATATTCTAATTTCTTAGTCAATTTTCAAAAATCCAGAATTTTTCAATTTCTGAACTGTAATTTTTGTATTTTCGAGATTTTCCAATTCGGTCTTGAGAATTCTCGAATTAAAAGATCGCGAAAATGTGTAAAATGCAGTTTCAGCGTCATTATTTTCCAAAGCCCTAATTTTTTTATTACAGTTTCGAAATTTTCAAAATTCTGAATTCGTCAGTCCCTGAACTCGAATTTTCGAATTTGAGAATCATCTCAAATTTTAAAAAGTTTTTTCGAAATTTCAATTTCGAAAGTATCAGATTTTCGGATTCTAGTTCTGAAATGCCTAAAATTCTTTTCAGTTTTCAGTTCAATTTCTTGACTCAAATAATATTTACATTTCCGAAAATTTACAATTAGAAATTTTGAAGTTTCGTAATTTTTATTTCTAAACTTCTATAGGTAATAAAGTTCTCAATTCCCGAACAATCTGATTAAAATTTTCGTTTCGATTCGAAATTTAGCTTTTCCAAGTTCGAAAATCGTCTAAAATTCCGAAATGCATTTCTGAAGTTTGAACTTCAAGTCCCTAATTTCCGAATTTCGAAAAAGTTTTTTGAAAATTTCCGTAAAATCCGCACTTTTTTTATTGCATTTTTGATTACCCACCAATAAAAACCTTCATTCGGATTTCACAGAATAAAAAAAAAAACATCGTAGAACCATAAAAAATTCTTACTTTTATCGAGAATTCCAAATAATGATGAAAAAATGCGCGTATCTTTAATTTATTCGCTTTTATGCTTCCAAGATGACTTTCTGTTCATCTTATCATGCCAAATAATGCATTATCTGCCTTCTCTTGTGTTGTTTATGATAGCGATGTTACATAATTTACAGTTTGTCAACACTTTCACGAGAATAACAACAATATTTATGAATTTCGTGCTATTTTATTGTTGAAGAATTTTTCTGAATTTTTGTATGCTTTTTTTTTCTAATTCTCACATTCGTGTATACTATTTACTTTTTTGATATTTTGAACTTTTTTAGATTCGATGACTTTAATTTCTTGTTACGAAAAAAATTGATCGGAAAATTTTTTCGAAATCAAGTATAGTCAAAAATTTTTCTAATTCGAAAATTCATATCCGAAAAAAGCTTAAAATTTTCGAAAATTCGATTGTTTTTTTACGACTTCGAAAGTTTGAAATACAATATTTTTCAGTGCACAAACAAAATTAATGCACTTTTATTTTGTAAAATAAAATTTTCAAAATAAAATGAATTGATATTAACTATTAGTAAAATTGATTATTATTTAGTTTTTATTATTGAAATAAATTGTTGAACTTTTCATGTTCAGAAAATTCATAATTTTTGTTCAGAACTTGAAAACTGTATTAAAATTCTGAAGTAAATTGAAAATTTGTAATTTTTATTTTAGTTAGTTTACAAGTCAAAATTTTCATGTAGACCATTTTTTGTTTTTCAGATGACTGCGTTAAATTCGTGCAAGAACAGGCAAAATCCCTGGATTTGCCAGTTAAAGTGTATGAAGTTCATCCCAAAAAACCGATCGTCGTTATCACCTGGGTAGGGACCGAACCCTCGCAACCTTCGATTTTGCTCAACAGTCACATGGATGTTGTTCCTGTGTTTCCTGTAAGAAAAAAAAAACTAAATTTTAAAAAACATGCCAGACATGTCAAAATCAAAAATTAAATTTTTAAAAACATTACACACGTGTCAAAATCAAAAATTGAATTTCAAAAAACATGTCAAAATCAAAAATCAATGTCAAAATCGAAAATCAATGTCAAAATCAAAATCAAAAATGTTCAATTCAGAAAACTTTCAATTTTCTGAATTACAGAAATTTTGAAAATATCTCCCGTAACTTGTTTGAACAAAAAATAGTCGAAAATTTTTCATGTTGCGATATGAAATACAATTTGTCATTTCTGGAAGATTTTTTTATTTCAGTCACTCATTTTTTTTTTTACACAATCACTAAAATTGAGAAATTTTTGAACGTCGAGCTATGAGAGTGCTAACGAGTTACTTTAATTTTTCGGAATCTATCTTATAATAATATTAACGTATACAGTAATTATAATAAGTATGTAATTACTTTTTGAAATATTCTAATTCAATAATTATTTTACATTCGAGAGTACTTAAAAGTTATTTTAATTTGTTGGAATCTATATTATAATAATATAAACGTATACAGTAATTGTAATAAGTTACAATTACTTTTTGAAATATTCTAATTCAATAATTATTTTACATTTGAGAGTACTTTGAAGTTATTTGAATTTGTTGAAATCTATATTATGATAATATAAACGTATACAATAATTATAATGAGTTATAATTACTTTTTGAAATATTCTAATTCAATAATTATTTTACAGGAAAAATGGACTCACCCACCTTTTAGTGCATTCATGGACGAAAATGGGGACATTTATGCTCGTGGAGCGCAAGAGTTAGCAACTTTTATTTTATTTTATTTTTTTTTTTTTTTTTTTTTTTTTTTTTTTTTTTTTTTTTTTTTTTTTTTTTTTTTTTTTTTTTTTTTTTTTTTTTTTTTTTTTTTTTGTTCTATTATATAATTCTTTTTTTAACATTAAAAATCAGTATTCTTCAAAGATTAAATTCAAATAAAAAACATTTGAAAATTACAAAATGTTTAAATTCGCAGATTATAAATTCTTATCATGTAGGAATTTAGTAATTTGGATTTTTTTCTTATTTTTATTTACAAACAAAAGAAATTGTAGACTTGAAAATTTAACTTAAAATTTAATTTAAATAGTATGACTATTTAGAAATATTTTTTTCCGAAATGTTACAGTCAAAAAATTTCAAAAATTGATTTTTCAAACCTGAAATGTCTACGTACATTTCAATTTCAAGTGATTGGAATTTTGAAATTCGGGAATTTGAACTTTTCCCAATTCCAAATTTGAACATTTTTTTAATATGAAAAAATAATTTTCACAAAGCATGAAATGCAATTTTAATTATAAACAAATTTATCAATTTCCTGACAATAAAAAATTTTTTCCAGCATGAAATGCGTCGGCATCGAATACCTGGAAGCCATCCGACGCCTGAAATCCAACGGGGTGAAACTGAAGCGAACAATCCACGTGTCGTTTGTACCTGACGAAGAAACCGGAGGAAATCTGGGAATGCAAGTTTTCGTCAAAACTGACGAATTTAAAGCTCTCAACGTTGGATTTGCTCTGGACGAAGGCGTCGTGTGCCCGAAATCTGACGTTTACTACATGTTCAATGGGGAACGCGCAATTTGGCACGTGCACGTAAAATGTCCAGGAAGTGCTGGACACGGTTCTTTGTTGATTGGCAACACTGCGGGGGAAAAGCTCAAGATCATAGTGGACAAATTTTACGAGTTTCGAGACAAGGAAAAAGAAAAACTGAAAGATCCAAAAATTCAAATCGGGGACGTTACCACGGTCAACATAACACAAGTTTATGTAAATATTTTTTTTTTATTATTATTTTTTTTTTTTAGGTGATTTTTTGATGGAATTTTGTGGGAGTAGAAGAATCACCTGTTGAGTTGGAATTTTGCAGTTTAGGCAAAATTTATAGGCTTGGAATTATTGAATCAAGTTAAAGAATTGTTGAAATTTTGATTTTGTGGTTCTGTGATTTTTGTAATTATTGTTTTTGTAAGAAAAAATTAAGTGTAATAAGGCTCATTTATGTGAGTGAGTGAAAAAATGAGTCAGAAAAAAGCAATGTAGAGTTCTTGAATTTGAGGTGTGTTTTTGATAATATATGGTTTTTTTTTACATGTCGAAAATAGGATTGGAATTTTGGTAAGTTTTCATTGGTGTTATAATGGAAAATTTTTTTTTCATTCAGTAACAGGTTTTTTACAAAAGAAAAATTTTTTTCTTCTATTAGAAATTTAAATGAGCTACATTTTTTTTCCAACATTGTTTATACGTAATCAATTGACTTCTAATTGTTTGTTTTTTGTTCGAGTTGCTGCTCATTACCTGTATAGACTCACTCTAATTGTTTGTAATTGCGTTTATTATACACGCGATTTTACTTCGTTTCTGATTACGTTTGTTCACTGTGCATAAACATTATTGATTTGACTTTATGTAATGGGTAAATCCCGTATATAAATAAGTAAATGAATAAATAAATAGTCATCTATAAAAATAATTAATCATTTCGTTTATTGCTTGTATTAGGGTGGCATACAATCGAACGTGATTCCTGACGAGTTGACGGTGGTTTTCGATGTCAGGATTCCGCCGAGTGTGGACCACGTCGAACTGGAGGCAATGTTCAACAGCTGGTGCAAAGAAGCCGGCGAAGGCGTTCATTTGGATTTTGAAAAAAAGGATCCTCACATCCAAAGCACCGTAATCGACGATTCTAATAAATTTTGGCTCGCTTTCAAAAAATCGTGCGACGATCAAGAGTTGAAACTCGAAATTGGCACTTTTCCCGGAGGAACTGACAGTCGCTACGTTCGACAGGTGATGAAAATTTTGTAAAACTTGCGCTTTTTGATTTGATTTCTGATCTTTTGAAATGAATGAATGAAAGTAGATATTGATCAGTTATAATGGAGTTCTTAAATTTTTAGTGTAACATTGTGGACTTTTATATAGGGACGACGTAATGTGAAATTTTGAATTATTGTAATTAAGTTTTTGTTAGTTGAATGTCTATAAATTGTAAGTTTTTTTATGCAAAAATGTTTTAAAATTGAATGAAATTAGGAAATAGTATAAATGTCTTGATTTTCCAAATTCATGAAATCCAACGACATTGTAAAATATTTTCCTTTATTTCATTCAAATCAATTTTTGTGATTTCAAACATTGAATTTATTAAAGTTTTTGAAAATTTGTGAGTTTCCAGAATTTTGTCTATTTTTTGATGGTTTTCACCAATTAGCGCGAACGGTTGAGAATTTAGTGAATTTAGAAGATAGTATGAATGTCTCCAAAATTTCTTAAATTAAGAAATTCTAGCGACATTTTCACATATTTTCGAAATTTCACGAAACTTTAAAATCAGCTCCCAAAAACCAAAGGACATATTGAAAAATAGAGGTTTTAGACAATCTGAATTTTTCCGAATGATCGAAGAACTATTAATTTGGAAATTCCCAGTAATTCTGAAGTTTCATGAAATTTCGAAAAAGTATCGAAAATATTTTACAATGTCGTTGGATTTCATGAATTCGGAAAATCAAGACATTTATACGAATTT
>JAPYZK010007199.1:0-12799 GCA_030522785.1 Platygaster equestris
TAGAACTCAGAGTACTGCCGGAAGTTACGTAAGTAATAAAAATGAATGTATAGTAAACAGTTTTCAGGTGGAATACTGATACTAGAAAAAATCTATTGTTACAATACCATTGCTGTAAAATTTTCTAAAATCTCGAAATTTTACTGACCGTGAAACTCCCGAACATTGCTAAAAATGCTTACAAATTCGAGTCTGAACTCATGCATTGCGTGAGAAATTGAAACAATCGAGATATTGTGTCAAAATCGATTAATCTATCTATATTCTATCGATATTTATTGATGGACATCGATACTTATCGACGTGATGAATAAAGAAAATATTCATCTTATTCCCAGTCACATATTTTTATTTTGCTTACTTTTGACTCACTTCCTGAAGTCATTTATTTTAATCGAGACTGAAATACAATAATTATTAACCAAAAATTTGTTCATCATTCATAACTTCATAAACAAAAAAGCTGATTATGAGAACTTTCTTTGACTTATCACTATACGTTGGCTTTCGTCGAGATCTATCGATATTTTTCGATACTTATCGATGTTTTTCGATACTTGTCAGTAAACATCGATAGTTATCGATATAAACCGCTGTTTACTGACATACCGATGTTCCTTCGAATGATCAATACTAAACGATACACTTCGATTTCAATCGACGTTTCATCGATAGGTATCGATGTATATCGATATATTTCGACGTTCGATTGTTTTTTAAAAACAATCATCTATTCTTAGTTCAAAAACATCGATATTTAATGTTTTCTCGACATAGTATCTCGACAAAACGTTCCTTTCAAACAAAATATCGATAAATTCGATATAAAAAAAAACACCATCCTCCCCTCCAGCATCGTCGAGTCCCCAGGAGGTGTCCCATTTGTAAATATGACGTCCGACGACTCGAAAACTGACTTTTCACCGCGAGTTTCCCACCGGTCGTCAAAAACTGTACTAGTGTAAATTGACCCGTCACTGTAAATTTCTTCGAGGCGCGTTTTCGCGTGAAAATTTTCTTTTCCACGACGAAATTGCAATAAAAAAAGAAAATGGCGCCTCCACTATTCGCATCACCCCCACCCCTTTGTACATACGTACCCCAGTGATATTACATTAAATATTATATTATTATAAATACGAAAAGATATAAATTATATGAATATATGGAGATGAATACAGATATTGTCGTATTAAGGTCATTGAAATACGTCGATTTCATGGAAAACATTTCGATAACTCGATTAACATTGTACGTGAGTAGCAAAGAAAAACGTTCTTACACCGGTATTTCAGCTTCGCTTGGCCTTAAGATCCCGAAGGAAACGTTGCGTTTCCGGTTTAGTCGGAAAAATATGTTTCCGCATTTTTCACGTTCTTTTCGAGATTCTTTCGAGCGCATGATCACGGTTTTTAGTTTCTCGTTGAACCAGGGGCGGATCGAAGGAAAAAATGAGGGGGTCCCGATTTTGCGAGTTTTTAACTTTTTATATTTATCGTAATTTTCATCGTTTCAAATTTGTTTTTTGTGGGTTCCTTTCTCTTTTTTCTGGGATCTGTGCCTGGATAAACAATGTTTATGGAAGGTCATTTTTTTAGTGAAGAAAATAATGGTTGCATTTTATTTTTATTGCAAAATCTTTTGATATAGTTAATGACTGTTTCGCTTTATTCATGTATTTATTTAATTTTATTTTAAGTAGTGTGCAGAAAATAGGTTCTCAAAGCTGATATTTTTAGAGATATATAATTTTGTGTTGAAAATTCGGATTTACAGAGAAATGATTTCTTTTCAAGAGTTTATTTCTTTGGTTTCATTTTATTAGGTGTTAAATTGGTTGTTTTGAGTTCAGTTTGCATTTTTAGATTGTTGAGAGTCTTAACCCGGTTTTTTTAAGATGTGACAAAATTCAGGTGTCTGATTTTTTTATATCGAATGACAAATTTTGAAACATTTCATTTTTGATACTTACGGTAAAAATTGCCCAATTTCCGAGTTTTTAGATTTTTCAATTCGTATTTTAAGGTCGTAGAAATTTTCAAATTCGATTTATTAATTTTTCTTCAAAAGTTAATAAGCCACAAAATTTTGAGGTATTTAAAATATTACTATTATCGTTGATTGTTGAATTTTCTGATCTCAGGTTGAAAAATGCTGAAAATTCGTTGAATTATCTCTCAAAATAGAGGTTTTTCAAACTTTGAATTTTTGGATTTTACAATTATGGAAATAAATATCTGTAATTCGGATAATAAAATAATTTTTTTTAATATTATATGGTTATTTGTAGATTTTACAATAAAAATTGATGCAATCATTCGAAAAATCGAGAATGTGGCGCACGCAATAAGACGAAAATCTGGAAAATATAACGATTCACCAACGATTCAGTGATTCAATGCGAAAAATACAATCAAGGGCATTCGTCAAATTCCCGCGAAATAGGGATGCGATTCAAAAATTGTACAAAGATTGTAGATAAAGTGTCGAACGAGTCCTTGTAAAAAATTTTTCACTGCAATTTCATCATTTAATTTTTCGAAAAATCATTTGAAAATTGAAATCCCTAATTTCCTAGCCTCGCAACAGCATCGCAACACTTCGATTAGCTGGTTGTCAACGTTAGAGCATTTTTATCCTTGGTAAATTCTGCGATTTTGTTCCGAAATACACAAGTTTTCTGAAAAAACTCTGATTGCAGGAGAAAAAAGTGACGATATGTAAAAAAAACATAACCAAGAAAATGTGCAATGTCGGTGGTCTTGTGGGTGCGCAGTAGACTCATATTCGCGAGGTCCCAGGTTCGAATCTCGGGCGTGACAAACAAATTTGTGTCGGAAAATAATATATATTTATTATCCCCGTTCTAAGATCAGCATCTCAAATTTGCATTTTATCATTCTTTACCATCAACAAATAATCATTTTTCGGAAAATACGAGTAATATTCATTTCGAAACACACTTATCCTTCGTGAAAAATTCTTCGTCATCCGATATTTTGTACCAGCAGGAAGAAAAGTCAGTAAAAAATGTGCAATGTCGGTGGTCTTGTGGGTGCGCGGCAGACTCGTGTTCGCGAGGTCCCGGGTTCGAATCTCGGCTCTGACAAAGAAGAATTTACGTCTAAAAATGAAAATTAGTCACTGCCCTCGCAAGATCAGCGTCACAAATCAATTTTAACCATTTTTAACTCATTTCTGGAGCGTCTCCGCGAGAGAGAATACGACGAAAAACGAGAGCCCTTCGAAAAAGCAATAATAAAGGTCTACTCGGCAGTATCAATTCGACGAAAATCATATTCCTATTGCTTGTAATGTATATTGTACACTCTAGATCCCAGCCCTCCGAAAAATCCACATTATGAAAATTATATATAATTATTTAAAAATGGATTTGCTCGTATTTTTTAACCTGAATGCCAATGAAAACTGTTTTTTTTTTTCGCTGAGAACTAGAAATAAAATTTACGAAAGATTGTGAAATTTCTGACAGTTTTCAAAAACTTTCAAAATTAGCGTCAGTACAATTCAGTATGCAGTATAATAATTAAAACTGCCAAAAGTGAGTGAAATTTCGAAGATTCATTTTCTTGTTGAATTTAGACGGAAAATGAACCTTATCCAAATGGAACTCAGCTTTTTTTAAATCCAAAAACTGGAATTGAGATAATTAATATCTGGTCTGCTAAAATTAATTGAGAGAAATGAAAAAATTCTGCTCAGACGAGGTAAGTACGTGAATTTTTATCATTATCTTCATATTTTCCGAATTTCCAGAATTTACATAAATTCCAACTTGTCTCCTATTTCGAATGTCTTTTACACGCAGTTATAAGCGAATTTTTCAAATTAATCAAAATTTTTGTACGTTCCCATAAATTTACGCAAAATAGCACAAAATATTTCAAACAGCAATTTTTTTAGCTATTTTAAAAAGCTTTCAAAAATCCACTTATACCTTGTTTTTTTATCCGATGCGATCGCTCAGAAAGCTCCGCAATCTTTTCATCATTGAATTTTTCTCATTTTTCGACCTGCACCATGAAAAAACACGGATTAAACAAATAATCTCAATTTATATAAAATTTGTTCGGCCGCAGTTGAGATGTTAATAAAGTCTGGGACGGCTTTCGACGCCATTTGAAGCGCTGTCGGCACGGAAACAACTTGCGGTGAATTCTTTTCATCGCCGCTGAAATATTTTAATTGTATCGCGTTCGCATTACGAGCTCAGTCGCCGATGTCGTAATTGCAGGAAGACTTATGGATTCTTGCCCCGTAACAATTAATGATAATGCGCCTCTCTTCCGTTTTTCCGCGTGCCGATGACTTTTAAAGCATCCTCCGTTTTTCAAATTGATACGCCCCTGGATTCCGTCAAACAAAATACGCGCCGCGAAATTCCGAAACTTCACGGAATATTCCAAAGAATTCAAAATATAGATTCAAATATCTTTTCAAGCCTAATTTGAAACCCCACTCAAATCAAAAGATTGGAGCTGCTGATTTAAATGTATAAAACGTATACATTTTTCCAATACCTCAACCATTATTTACCACATGCACAGCAACCCAAAAATTTCGCGTTGTGAACGGCAACGCGTAGAATACTGGTGGAGGTCACGTGAGTGAGGTATAAATGAGTAAAAAGTGCATTCAAGGGTAAAAATCTCAGAACGCGAATAAACATGTAAAGAGAAAAAGCAAGAGTCAATATTTTTCGAATCACATAGAAAAATGTATAACGCATCGCACAAATTCAGTGGCCATCGTAAAGTCAGACGCCATATTCAACGATGTTTAAGCATTCTGCTCTTATGATCGACGCCATTTTTAGCTGTGTATTGGCCATACTTCCTATAAAAAACCCTATTTGTGCTGACTACTTTATCAGTGAATAGTTATGAGAACTAAATTTTTTTCTAGCCTAACCATGTCAAATTTTCGTAGTTTCTATACATATATTTGTGTGGTTGTCACACGAATATAACTTTACAGGTCACCACAACAAAATATATACCTAGTTATGGCAAATACAACTATTTTATTGTAGTCGTTTCAACCAGAATCAAGCACACACTGTTCATAAAAAAATGAAGAAAAACGAATAATTCTCTACTGTCACAGAAGACGTAAGCATCGAGGTCAGGGTATGTCGAGAAACGGGTGAAAAAGTGACTCGAGCAAGATTCATTGTTATCCATTCGCGAATGATGGGCACATAATTGCAAACGCAGTTAGTCGCGTAATTGCCGGCACGAAGGTGATGCGCTACGCTATGTCCCGTTTTATTTTTCCGCCCTAGGGTGTTGCGTTTTCCGCGGGCTCTGGGTCCCTTGGGCGCCTCCTGGACAGTTACCGGCAGAACGCGACACCCGTCATTACGGTAGCGTGCGACCCGAGAAACGGAAACGCACTGAAATGCTACGAGCGGGGACACCCCTTTTGTACCATAACCGCTAGACAAATGCGTAATCAGCGTTCCAGACCTGCCACAGAAATGGCGATGAATGCTGCTGAAGAAATTTTACATTACACGTGGGATGCTTCCGCTTCCAAGTGGCGCGTGCGAAACTGTCAAGAAAACACGCGAAAATGGGATTCAAACGCAGTAATTTCATAATTGGGATTTTATTCTGTTTATTCTCCACTTTGGACAATTTTCTGTGCCAGGATGCGAACCTGGAACTTTTGGATTTACGATCGAATGCTTTAGTCAACTGAGCTACTGTAATTGTGTTTTGCCGCCATCTTGGCATTTAGGGTTTCGATCTATTGAAACGGGAATTAAGAATTTTTCAGGTCAGTTGATGTACTGTTTCGTCGATACCACGCGAGTTATCACCATTCCTAATAAACATCCCCGGTGTCGTTGTTATTGTTTTGTCCTCTTTGCGCCGTCGAAGCTCAATTCCGGTAGCCGAAGAATGGTCCCCGCGACGCGGTGAAAAAAGTAGGCAGCGGAGGACAAAGAAAAAAATGGCGAAAAATGCCAACTTCTCACCGCGGCCGGCGACAAAGGGCCGGCCCCGTCGCCGGAATAAATCTCTTTCGCAAGGCGCGGGTCCACTCCGCTTCCCCGGATGACTTGCGGACGCGGTAACACTCCGGCCAAGGCTCTCATTTACACTCTGCTTTCCAGGATTTAGTAGCCGCAGAATACAATGCGAAACTGTCCATGTCGATCTACCGCGACAGAGGCCCGACCGCGTGCCAAGACGCGCGAGAGAGACGGACAATCCCCGTATCGCTTTTACGCCAATGCCCATTGGAATTCTTTAATAATACGGCAATTTACGGTGACTTTTTTGCGCTTTATTGGAAGCTCGGGAGCCCGCATTTTTATTTAACTTAACGACTTTTTGTCCCGGACAAACGTGCATTCTCAAATTCGTTATTGGCTTTGTATAAGGAGTTTGCAAGTTTTCGAGCTCGTTAATTCGAGATCGAGGTGGACGAATCGGGGATTTCGATTTTCGGATTTGAGACACTCGCGAGGATGTGTTTTATAGTGATTTTGATTGAGATCACGAATTTTCTTCTAAGAAGTTTTTGAAAATTTTTAAGAAAAAGGGACTCAAAATAGCGTCGTATCATTTATTCCGTATAACCGTTCCTGGATGATCCGTACGAGACCGAAGTTTCAAGTCGGAGTAAGCCAGAAATTTCGTTCGGGGTGGGGGGGGGGGGGGCTGAGGTGATTTTTACTGGAAATTAATTCAACAAGTTGAAAAAGTGAAGTTTTATTAGGGGGTTATGAATATTTCATGAATTCTCATAATTTTCAATACTTTTTGGTAAAGTCTAGAGAATTTTGACAATTTTAAGAATTCCCAAAATTTTAGATATTTCAGAGATGTATCTTATTAACAAATTAAAATTATCAGACTACTTCAAAATTTGAAAATTGAAGAAATCGTTGAAAATCTTGTAATGTTCAAAATGTTCAAAATTATCGAGTTTCTAAAAGTTTCAGAAATTCGTAAAATTTTCGGAATTTCAATAATTATGAAATTATTGTAAATTTTCAGAACCTTCAAAACTTTTTAAAAACTCTGAAATTATCAATATTCACAAAATTCTGAAAATTTTGATAATTCAAAAAGTTTAAAAATTTTCGAAATCCTATAAACTTGAAAATGCATCAAAATAGTCGAAAATCAGGAAAAATGTTAAAAATAATCAAACTAAACAAAAGTTTCGTGAAATTTTTGATATTTTCAAAATTTTTAAAATTTAAAAGAATTATAGAAACTGCCTTCATTCTCAAGATTTTCGAAACTTTTTGTATTTCCAATAACTCTCAAAATTCTTGAAATAATTCAGTGTTTGGAAATTCTCAAAATTGTTAAAAATCTGAAAATTTTAGAAATACTCCAAATTATTGAGTTTCTGAAGATGTTAAAAATTCGTAGATTTCCGTAATTTCAAGAATTGTTGTAAATTTTCATAATTTTCAAACCTTTTTTAAAACTTCGGAATTCTCAAAATTTTTGAAATTCTCAAAATTTTTGAACTTCTAAAAACTCCCAAAACTCTCAAAGTCCTCCAAACTTCAAAATTTCCAAAATTGTTAAAATCTTAAAATGTTGAATATGTTGAAAATTATCAAGTTTCTCAAAAATTTTGACACTTGTGAAAATCAATATTGTTTTACAATGTTTTTCAAAATATACTTTTTTCAATGTTCTAGATTTTCCAAATTTTCTACAATTTCGGGGGGGGGGGGGGGGGTCTTCACCCCCCCCCACCCCCCCCCCTCCTTAAAGGTCACAGACAAAGTTTACCCTAAAGGGTCCCAAGTTTACACTTAAAGTTACCCATAGTATGAACTTTCCTAACATAAGTTAAAAAAAAACTTGTCGGTCACCCTCAACAAGGTCACAAAAGTGTCGAATCAGGACGCGCCCATTGCGCGTACTAATCATCGGGGACGAACGATAATCAGCACCACGAAATTCGAGTGCAGTAAAAAGTCGGTAATGAGCGAAGTGAAGAAGGGCGCGGGGGAGGGGGTCCGGCAATTTACACCTGGTTCCGCGGGTTCCTCGGCCGGGGCGAAGGAATGGCCGCGGAGGGACAAGTCCCGGGAGTGCGTGCGTGTACGACGAGGACGAGCAGCACACACGCACGCGTCGTCGGAGGTTGCGCTTGGTAGGAGAGTTGAGACACCGTGTCGGCGCGTTTGAGGTGTAGTTGAAAGGCCGACGCCGCCTCGAGGTGTAGAGGTGTGTAGTCGTACTGCTGCAGCGGGCGATGGATCCCGAACTCATCTACGTGGGCGAGCGCCGGTGGGTGCGCCGCCGCGAGTTATTAACGTCGCGGAAAATCGAACGCTACTTGTGTGCGCGATGCCGCGCGATATTCAATATCAGCCCGGCGTGCATTCCTCGAATAAATCGCGGCCGAATCAACTCCGGCTTTTCTCTCCCGCGCGCGCCCGCGTTTATCTTTTAATGGGGCGACGAATTTCGTGGAATCCCTTTCGGCCAGTTAGCGCCGTCTCGCGTACGCGAAGGCGCTCAAAGATGCACGGAAATTTATGCAGCTTTTTTGATCTAAAGGATATTCTAACACAATAATTATAAGTTGACGACGTTGTAATGAGGAAATGTATATTTTGAATTTTCCCGAAGCAGACATTTTGATTTCAAAGATGGCGGGTGAAGGGAAACGTATCGATGTATCGATTGTCAATCGATGGATCGATGGATCGATCTATCGAAGGAAAATGAAATTTTTGACACCTAAAACACGTTCATTCACGAAATCAAAATGAACAGGAAATCAACAAATTCACGAAAATAATGATGTATGTAAAAAATATAGTCGATATCTTGAATTTATTCGATTACGCATGTTTTATCTCCGAAAAAACTTTAAGTTCGTCCGGGAAGGTATAAAAAAGATTCTGGAACCAATTTTTGTGTACTAATAGGGTACCTCACAAAGCCTCGGATAATACGGGTAGTTATATTTTTTTTTCGTCCGCGTTGGATGTTGGTTTTCGGCAAGATGTGTGACCTCGTGCGTGAGGCCCCCCGCGGAGACCAACCCGCCGGGCTCCAAGGCCCGTTCTCCCATTCATCTCCGCTTCCCCATGTCTGCGTCCATCTCGAGGATCTCGGGATATTGTTTTTATTCCTCTTTCGAGTCCTTTTTTTTGCACACAACCCTTCCTTATTATTATGCTCGTCTCATAGCTTCGCTCCAAATACATTGTCCGACACTTTGAGGGGTTTATCTGTGGAAAATGATAGAAATAGTACAGTTCCATCTTGTTTCAGACGAATTGGGTTGTTCTGTAGGGCGACCAAATGTATTATTTTGTTGTTTTGTTGTCCTATTTTTGACCTCTTCGTCCTAGTGTCCTGTAGTATTTTGAAAAATGTATTTTTACCATTTTTTCAAACTCATAAAAAACGTGTGAAATTACTATATTTGAAAATTTTTCAATTTCCAAAACTTCAGACATTTGAACGTTTACAGTTCATAGTAACATGAACTGTAAACTTCGACTTTAAACTCCGACAGAAGGAATGTCAGGAATAATAGTATATTGTGCGACTAGTGGGAGAAGGAGAAGATTCCATGAGCGGGGACTCACTACGCTCGTTCAGTAATACGCGTGAGTGGAATATTCTCCGTCGACCAGTAGTCGCACATAATACTTTATTCAACGCCCGCGAGGAATATGTAATTTCGAGGCCGTGCTGAGAGCGGAGGAAATAACTAATTACTTGACTGTTGACGTACAGCGTGGGAGAAATACACCAACCCGTGGGAGAAGTGAGTACTTCTCCCACTCGATACATTCGTGCAGCAATTTCCCGCTCATGGGATCTTCTTCTTCTTCCACTAGTCGCACAATATACTATTATTTAACAATCGCGAGGAATATGTGATTTCGAGGCCCGCTGAGAGGGGGGAAGGTAATGGATTACCTGATTGATTGACATATCAATCGCCCTTAGAGCTTTGCTACATGCCTTCAGGGAGTTAAAAACTAATAATCGCCTCCGTCGCTTTGATTGTCTTCGGGATTGATTATGACTGTATTCGACACTTTTGTGAACAACAACAAAAAAACGTTGCAGCAATTCACAATTTTGTAATTTTGATGTTAGGGTTGCGGAGTTGGAGGTTTCGATGTATATATCGAGTCGCTCGTCCGCCATCTTGTTTCCTTTATCGCTGGAAACAAGATGGCGTCAACATTCAAAATATGACTGTTTTTTTTACAAATCGCTATACTACTGTTGGAAAACAATATAAAATTGAAAAGGGAATAATTTTAGAACAACATTAAAGTGACTTATGAGTCCCCATATCCACGACATTTGTCAGTTAAACAAAAAAAGTTAATCCACTGGTAAATGGAACTAAACAGATCTGAAAATTTCGCGCGTGGCAAACAAACAAGTCGGTATTTCCTCGGCCGTATCGAACTCGTTCCACCTCGGCGTTCGATTTCCTTTCGTCTCCCTCTTCCCTCTCGCTTTAATCGTAATAAGCTCGAGCTATTAAGCATTAAAATATGGAGGAGACTCGCCGCCACACACATGCTGCGCAAGGCGTTCGTAACGTCTCCCTTTTTTTCATCACGAAACGAGCCGCCTCTCAATAAATAACGAGCGTCATTGGTGTTGCTAATTTACCGGCCCGAACTTTTCTCCTTTTTCTTCGCCGAAGGAAAATTCGTGATGGAATGATATTTATGTAGCTTCTCGCTTCTCGTCGGGGTTGTGGATTTTTTTATTATTGCTTGCGCGTGTGCATGGAAACTTGGATCTGAGGATAAATTTGAACAATTCCCCATCTTTCTATGGAGAGAAAAAGGCTTATTGCTCTTGGATGCATGCCGAGAATCAAGATTTACATCACGGCTTGAGCGCGATATTGGAGAAAATACTGGGACTGGCTAGAGAGACCTTCTGTCCACGATTAGCTTGCCAGTCACAGGTGTCGGCAACCGTTACGGATTGTCGCACTTTGTCAAGATGCGTTGCTTCGATTATCGCGAATGTTTTATTTAGACGTTTCTTGGCTTTTGCCATGATTGAAGTGGAACTTTGTGTTCGGCGTTGTTTTTTGATGAAAAATTTATGGCTCGGGATCGGAAATTTATTGATTAGGTCGATGTTTTTCATTTGTTTTGAAGTTGGAATCTTTGATGCTGTTTGACATTTGAAGGGTAAACAGTCAAAAGGGCGAAACCCACGTTTGCTGTAAAGCTTATATTTTTCCATCAAATTTCATAAGAAAATGACCCAAGAACGTATATAAAGTTTATATACATTTATATACGTTCTTGAAATGACACTTATCGCAAATTTGGGTTACGCCCTTTTGATTGCTCACCCTTCATTTTTGTGATGTAAATTTGGATATTTCCTGAGTTTCAATTATGTAACTTGAAAGTCATAGGATTTTGGAACTTTGGAAATTGTTGACATTTCGATGATTTCAGACGTTTTGATGATTTTGGAAATTTGGAGAATTAGGAAGATTTAGAATTTTTTGATAAATTAAAGATTTAGAAATTTTGAAGAATTTTAACATTCTGGGAATTATGAAATTTTCGAGAATTTGGGAAATTCGAATTTTTTTTCGAGTTTATAAATATCGAGAATTACGGGAATATTGAGAATTTCCGGAATTTAAGAAGATTTTGATGGATTTTGGAGATTTTGATTTTGGAGATTTATATCATTTTAAGAATTTATGAATTTTCGTTAATTTTGAAAAATTCATTAATTTTGAGAATCCCGGAAATTGTGAGGAACCTGCAAATTCGGGGATTTTCGTAAATTTTGATGAAGTTCAAAATTTTGAAAAATTCAGTGAATTCTGAAAATTCGAGAATTTTGCAATTTTTAATCATTTCCAAATTTCGAAAATGTCAAAAATTACGAAAACTTTGAAAATTTTCAAAATTTTTGGGATTTCGAATATACCGAGAATTTTGAGAATTTCGTGAGGTTTCCAATTTTGGTCAGTTTTGAGAATTCCGAAAATTTTGGAAAACTCGAGAATTTAGAACATTCCGGGGAATTTCAAAATTTTGAATATTTTAGATATTTGAGATACTTTAAAATTTTAGAAATTCTAAAAATTCTACGATTTTCAAAATCTTTGAAAAATTTTGAAGTTCCGTAAATTTTGATATTTCAGCAAATTTTTGAAATTTTTAGAATTCTCAGAATTACAAAAACTCCAACAATTATCAAAAATTACAATAAATTTTAACAATACCAAATCATTTTTAAATATGTCAGTGCTAACAAATTTTATAAATTCTCAAATTTAGAGATTATGAAAATGCTAAGAATTTTGAAAATTTTGTTCATTTGGAGAATTCTGTTTATATTTAGAATTCCGCCAATTTTAAGAAACTTGAAAATTTTTCTAATTCTGAGTAACTTGAAAGTTCGAGTTAAAAATTCTAGCAGGAAAATTTTTCTAATTCTGAGTAACTTGAAAGTTCGAGTTAAAAATTCTAGCAGTTTTTAGGAATTTAGAAATTTCAAAAATTTATACAAAATTCAAAGAATCCGAACTTTACATTTACATTTACAGTGAGAAAATTTAAAAGGTTTCAAATAAGTTTCACATTTTAGACAAGTTTTATAAATTTTGTATTTTTTCAGCATTTATAAACTTCAACAATTTCAAAAAATCATGAAATGTTCATAATATCAAAACATTTATTGTTATGTCAACATTCATGAATTTCGCAAATTCAGTCATTTGGAAAATTGCAGCATTCTTGAATATTTTAATAATTCCAAATATTTCA
>JAPYZK010007202.1:0-15434 GCA_030522785.1 Platygaster equestris
CTAATTTTAATATCTTGAACATAAAGTGAAAAAAAATAAAAAAATCACAAAAAAAGTGTCGAAAATAAAAAAGCAAAAATCAAAAACTTAAAAAAAAAAAAAAAAAAAAAAAAAAAAAATGGTCAACGCAGGATTCGAAACCCCTAATTTCTGACCTAATTTAGTATCATTTCTAATACCGGCGTCCTGGTTAAACATGTACCAAGTTCCAGAGTCGCGCCGTCAAGCGAGTTCGCCACCGTAGCACTCATTGTTAACACCAAAATACTCAGTAACTTATATTCTTTCAGGTTCCTAGAGCCTGCTAATTTCCAACCTAATTAAGTACCATTTCTAACACCGGTGTCGAGGTTTAAGGTTGTACCAAGACTCAGAATCGCACCGTTATGCGAGTTCGCAACCGTGGCACTCGTTTTTCACACCAAAATACTCTGTTACTCATATTCTTTTAGGTTCTTAGAGCCTGCTCATTTCTGACCTACTTTACTACTTTTTCTAACACCGGCGACGAGGTTTAAAAATACTCAGTCATATTCTTTCAGATTCGTAGTCTGTTGATTTCTAATCTAATTTAGTACTTTTTCTAACGTTGTACCAACACTCAGAATCGCACCGTTATGCGAGTTCGCCACCGTGGCACTCGTTTCTAACACCAAAATACTCAGTTACTCATATTCCTTCAGGTTCCTAGAGGGACGCGCAAGTCGGACGGAGAGCGAAGAAGATTATTACAGTATATACTATATTTTTCGAATTTCAGGAGGGGTTTCAACCCCCTGAAACCCCCCTCTAACATTGACTCTCCATTTCCCACAGAAAACCCCAGATCCAAGCGCCATTGGAAAAAAGCCCAACGGCGACGTCTAATTACAATCCTTAATAGAAAAGGTATCTGCGGCGTGTATCTCGCGTCCGAGGTATGTTTTACCTGTTGATGCCATCGATGCAGCGGGCGCCGTTCCTGCAGGGATTGCTGTAACATTCGTTGACGTTGACTTCGCAGTTGGTGCCCGACGTGCCGGGCCGGCAGATGCACTGATAACCGTTGATGCGGTCCTCGCAGCGTCCGCCGAACTGGCAGGGATTGCTCTCGCACTCGTCGATCTGGGTCTGGCACAAGTTCCCCGTGAAGCCGGGAAAGCAGCTGCAGGTGAAGGAGTTTTTCCCGTCGATGCAGGTCCCGCTGTGGCAAGGGTTCGACTGGCAGTCGTTGATGTTCGTTTCGCACGAAGCCCCGGTGAACCCGGCCGGGCACTCGCACGTGTACTTCGCGATCGAGTCCTGCGTTTTTGGGATTATCAGATTTTTGGGGGAAATTCGGATGGGCATGGAACTCTTCGGGAAATTCTCGATATGCAAGAAAATTCCATAAATTTACCTGACAAGTGCCTCCATTACGACAGGGGGACGAGGCGCAGTCATCGATGTTGATCTGACAATGCGAGCCCGCGAAACCATCAGCGCACGTGCATTTGAAGCCGTTAATCAGGTCCGTGCACACGCCATTATTCAGACACGGATTCGTCGCGCACTCGTCTATGTCGATCTCGCATTGCGTTCCCGTGTAACCTGGAAAAACACGCAAAAATCGAGTGTCATCAAATCATCGAATCATCAATAGAAAACTGCGATCCACAAAATCCCGAAATCATCGAGTTTTCGATCAATATAAAACGCGAGAACGAAATTCAAAGACGAGGCGTTATATGTGGTTCAGCGACGCCACGCCGAATTACCGTTAATTAGCGAGATGTTAATTTCTGGAGCCAATACACCGCTAATTGATTGGGCCGGGTCGAATCAACCGTTGCCCCAATTATCGCTAGTCATTAGCAACGGATCGTTTCGGAGAAATCTTCAATCTACAAGTTGAAGAAGCGACCGATTTTGAATGAGCATCAAGTTCAAAATCGATCGCTTTGTCACTTCGTAGCACAATATCCTATTTTTGCACTCTTTTTATACACTAGTGTTACTTTTTACACGAAACAGTGGACAAAATTCGAATTTTTTCGGGTTGCGGCTAAAAGAAGTTGTACTTGGAAAAAAAGGAAAGTGTCCTCGCGATGTAAATTAACTCGTTACGTGCCTCGAAGGTGCGTGATTCGTGTTTGAAACGCGAGCCAACAATGGGCGAGTCGGGATTATTTCACGGGACGAAAATTAGCGGGGAAGTCGAAACTTTGGCCGGAACAGGTGACGTTAATCTCCTTTCAAGTCCAGGCCTCGCGCCTCCTTCCGTCGCGGTCCCCAACGCGAATTATACTGATCATTGTTACACGCCGGTGGTCTGCTTTGCCGCGAGGCTCATTTTTCTGTTCAACGAAACTTCTCGGCAAAATAAAAACCACAGGTCGAAACAATGTCAAAAGAAAGGAGGAATTCCTTCGCGGAATATTTCACTCCTGGGATCACAAACGCGAGCGAGTGTGCGAAAATCGGGGTGGTCGGTTCATTGGGCAGTTTTAATTAGCAACGATTCTTCGTGTTTGATTATATATGGTTCATATCCAACTTGCCCAAACCCTAACGGGTCGAATCAACAAAAAATTGTAGAAATGTTGTGTTGTACCTTGTAATTTTCGGGGTAGGCGATTAGTGAAAACGCGTAAACAATGTTCTGGTTTATGGACCGAACACAATAAATAGGAGGATAGAAAGAGGGTAGTTACTATCCTCTTATACTACCATAGACTTATACTTTCCTATACTACGTAATGTATACTATCCTCTTTCTGTGGTATTCAAGGCGGTATTCATAGTCGGAACTTAAGGTTTAAGCAATTGCTTAGGAGACCTGAGTACATGTCTTAAGTAATTGCTCAAATTTAAGTTCCGGATATGAATACCGGCCTTAGGTTACTTCAATATGGAGAGGAGAATTCGAAATGAATTTGGGAAAATTATGCAGATTTTCGATTTATTTGATAATTTCTTCAATTACTAAGTCGAGTTAATAACAAATTTTTGAAATTCTAAAATACTTTGCTGAATTTGGAAGAATTTTTCAAATTTTCGATTTATTCAATAAATTTTCAATTACTTAGTCAAATAAAAAATTTTCGAAATTCTGAATAGTTTGCTGAATTTGGGGATATTCTTGGATTAAAAATAAAATAAATATTCTTGGAATAAAAATATGGATTAATTTTAGGAGTATCAATAACTTTTTGAAGATTCGGCAATTATTTTGAGTTTGTACATTTTTAAATTATGTTGAGCTTTTTGGTATTTTTACGTTGATTTACGTACGCAAATTTTGTAAAAATTCAATTGTGGAACAAAGTTACGTAAAATTTCGGTACTTAAACAAGTTTTTGAGATATTCTATTTCGTTATTGGGAATTGTTTTTCAATTTGAACTCAACAATTTCGGAACTTGCATGATCAAAACATGAATTTGTGAAATGTTGAATTCAGAGGCCTTTCAATTCGACGTTTTATAATTTTTCTTTGTACGTTTTGATGTTTTCGAAGTATAAATTACTGAAATATCAAAAGGCTCAAATTTTCAAATAGAGTCGATGAATTCCGAATTTAATATTTTCAAATTCTGCACTGTATTACACTGAAAAAATTCGAATTCGCTAATTTCAATATTTTCCACCTTGTAACTTTTGTAGCTCTAAATTCCAAATTTCAACATTTGCACCTTCTAATTTATGAGTTTTCACGACAACAATTTTATTTCCAGTTCTGAATTTTCAATATTCGAATTTTTCTGTGTGATTTGTAGTTCAAAATTCTTGAATCCAAATTTCGAAAATTCTAAATCCAAACTTAAGACTTCGAAATTCTAAAGTGATCAAGTTTTAAATCGAAAAGTTTCGAAACCTTAGCTCCCTAATTTTCCAAATTCCAAGTTTCTTGATTTCAAATTATTTTCTCTACAAATTCTTTCCACGTCAAAATTTCCAAAAATTGAAATACAATAATAAAAACTGTCAAATTTTCGTACCGAAATGTCGAAAATTTACACTCCTGCTTTTTAATTCATGAATTCGTAAATTTGTCCCTCGATGTATTTTTTTCCGATCCCAACGACAAATCAAATGTAATCGCCTAAGAACATCTATGTTACCCAATCAAATCCTCGTTTAAATTCAAAATTACCGATATCTAATTCTCCTAATTCATACGAATTCGCGATTAAATCCGTCTCTACCCTTTCTACAAACCAGGCCCCGTTGGAATCCCGACGTGCCTATTCTATATCCACGCCACAGAAACCTCCAAGGAACTTTCTCTTTGGACTATCCGCCCATAGCTGGATGATAGATACACCGGATTGATAGCGGATTGTTAATTAGAGAATTTCCTCCCATACGACGCGATATTTACTCCAGCTAATTGCACGACCAACGTACAACTGATTATCATTGAAAAGATACGAAAACAGATTAAAAATCAGAAAAAACAACGTTCGCTCTTTGTTCTTGCGAAACCACCGAACGCTATAAAATCTAAAAGTGAAGAAATTCAAGAATGTTAAATTCAAGCTTTTCTCCCATTCCATTTTCCAGACATTTGCAATTGAATTCCCGTAAAAATTGCACTAAAAATTTTTTTTCGTCACTTCTGAGCACGTTGATCTTTTTTACTCGAAGTCCCTTTTTCGCGAAATAAAGGAGGAGAACGAAATGTGCAATCAATGCGAGTCAGAAGTGAAGCGCAATTAGACCACCTACTGTGAAAAACATTGCATCGTCGTCCAAGCTTCTCGTGTAATTCCACCGGATTATCATAAAAAGTTTCTTCAATCATGCCGAAGCCAGAAAAGCACTCGAGAAGCCTCGATCATTAATATCGTTACGAGATCATTAATAATCATCTTCGAGAAAAAAAGGCCCGACCGGAAGACGGAGAGTAACGAGGTGATATTGCTTTTTCGGTCAACAATTTTTCGAACTGCATTGGAAACAAATTTATTTTGTGTTTACAATTTTGGGTGCTGAAATTTTCTCTCTCGTATGTAAGTTTTAAAAATTTATCAAAAATTATTATCATGTTAATCGAAAATCTTAGGAATTTTCCCATTAAAATTTCTAAAATTGTGTGTTGATTCGACTCAGTAGCTGAATAAATCATTAAATAAATCAAATCTGAAAATGTTTCGCAAATTCTAACAACTATTTCGAATTTTGAAAAATGTTTGTTAATTTAACTCATTAATTGAACTGATTAGTGAATAAATCGAAAATCTGAAAATTTTCCCCAAATTCAGAGAACTATTTCGAATTTCGAAAATTTTTTATAAATTCGACTCAGTAATTAAATAAATCATAAAATAAATCGACGATCTGCGGAATTTTTTCCAAATTCAGCAAACTATTTACAACTTTGAAATTTTTTCATAAATTCGACTCAGTGATTAAATAAATTATCAAATAAATCGAAAATCAACATAATTTTCCCAAATTCATCAAACTATTGCGAAATTTCTACAATTTTTGAGTTAATTCGACTAGTTGAGAGTTTAGGCAAGTTGAATACGAAAAATCAGTGAAAATAATAATATTTCGACTACTTATTAGTCACCCATGTCTACACAGAGAAGTCGATTTGGTACAGCCAAATAAACATTTAGTAAAAAGAGGACGCAAGAAATTTTTCATTCGACTGTACCAAATTTTGTTCAGCTGTACCTAATTTGACTTGAGCTAAAATAATTGTTTGAGTATACATACGGAAACAAAAATTCATCTTAGCTCAAGTCAAATTTGGAACAGCTAACCAAAATATGGTAGTCAAATGAAAAATTTCTTGTGTCCTATTTCTACCAAACGTTTATTTGGCTGAACCAAATCGACTTTTGAGTGTACTATTAAATTAGTAACTGCAGTTACTAAATGCGCAAAAAACTATAATTAAATAGAGAAATTTGTCAGGAACTGGAAAAGTGTCTACAGGTCACTGTCAAAACGAACAAGGTGAGTTTCATATGGAACTGCATTGAATGTTTGAGTCTTCCCGCTACCAATCAACGAACAACACGTTTCGTGCTCGGGAATCGCTACAAGATTCAATCGGGGCCCGCGCTATCGTAGCGAAGCTCACGTAGAATCATCAAAGGAACCCGCGACCGCACCTCTCCCACTTTTGAGACTACGAAGGCCTCGTTACAGCGACATCGCTTGCAAGTGAACCCATCGCCGTTAAGGGCAACCTCGCCGTTTTTAATCCTCACCTCCCCCGACCTCTTTTAACTTGTCTCTGCGGCTTTCTATATTCTCAACACGTGCCATTGTCATTTAATTGTCCTTTTTCGTGTACCAGATTGTTCGAAATTCTCGGAGCAGTATTTTAAAATGTTTCGTTTGATAATGAATTTGGAAAATCCCTAGAGGAAAAAGTAATGAAACATCTAAAGCATGCCGCGTGTATCAAATGGTAATCGATAATCTATCGAAATCGTGTAATACGCTCACTTCAATGCGATGGTTTCGACGGTTCATGAGTTGCGCGCGAGTTTTGAATTATGATCATTGACAATAATTGTTGAAATTATTGTTGCCGATGATAATAAATGTTAAAATCAATATTTTTGATTCCGGAACTGATTCTGTTCAACGGAAATTCATGAAAATGAATAGTAATTGGTTAGAATTTATAAGGATTCATGGGAATTGATACAAGTTGATGGAAATAGTTAGGAATGTCCAAAGTAATTGATAAGAATTCATGGGAATCGATGGAAATTGGTATAAATCGATGAAAATTAATAAAAGTCGATATAGTGATTGATGGGAATTCATAGAAATTCATAAGAGTTGATGGACATTGATGGGGATCGTTATAAATTGAATCTCTTCTAAATTGCTCTTAATTATGTATAAATTTGAAAAATTTTTCTTGATTTCGAATTATCGAATTTATCGATTTCTCCGTATCAGAACATACCTGAACCAAAAACCGTGATTATTCTCGTTACTCCTCATTTCACCTCCGCCTTGAGTACCTCGTCTAATTATGCAAGTATATCACGTTGTTTGGTACGGGTTTTGCTAATGAGGGCTCGAAGATCGAGCGTACTCCCACGTTATCACAGAACGCTTCGTGTACGGATAATTATAATCTATCGCTGATGCACTTCGTCTCCCTTAATTCCCCGTTTTCCCTCGGATTCCGATAAACCACGCAACGCCGCGATTATTCCCGCGTCCAAGGCGTTAAACTACGGCCCGAGCATCGCGACGGAAGAAAAAATATTGGCTTGCGTTGGCTTAAACTAGAAAAGCGATATCTCGTTAATCACGCCGTCCGCGAACTCGTTCGGATTATTATGCGACGCGAGAGCCACGCGTGTACTCGCTGTAAGCCGTGTGTGTACTCGCGAGCGTCGTCACCCCCGAGGGCGCGATAAAGTACTTGGCTCATCGTAAGTCTCTCTAGACGCTGAATCTTTTCTTGCGCAGCACTGCTAATTTTTTGGGACATGACTTTGCTTTTTTCTCACGCGAGAGACTGGAAAATGGGAAATTTTATTTTCTTAGCGGGATTTATGGAAGGACTGAGATCGTGGAAAGTACGAATTTGAGATTTTTCGATGGCAGAATGTAGAATTTGATTACAAGTTCGAAAATGTCGAGGATTGCGGGAAAAATTGCAAATTCTGTGTGGTTTATTTGAGAAAAATTGTAATTTCGGTTGTTTCGAAACGTTTTGATGGAACTTTTCCGAAAATCTATAATGAAGTTTCATTTCATTTTGGAAAATTTTTTTCTGATTACTCGAGAAATTTGGAAATTGAAGAAACCTCGAAATCAAGAAAAATTCATCAAATTCATCATTAAAAGCAACATTAAAAGCAATTTAGAAACTTCAAAAGTGTATATTATTTATTGTAGAAAATCTCAAATCATAAAAAATATTGAAACTAAAAATTGAAAAAAATTCAAAAAGTCAAGTTTTTTTGAACACTCGACTTTCGAAAATTTTCGAAACTTATAAATGAGGTAAATTTAGCGGGATTTTCGAGGTTTCATCGAAGAAATAATACGGTGAAAAATACCAATTTGAGATTTTTCGATGTCAGAATGTAGAATTTGATTACAAGTTTGAAAATGTTAAGAATTGCGGAAAAAATTGTAAATTCTGCATGGTTTTTTTGAGAAAAATTGTAATTTCGATTGTTTCGAAACGTTTTGATGGAACTTTTCCGAAAATCTGTAATAAAGTTTCCTTTCATTTTGGGAAAATTTTTTCTTATTACTCGAGAAATTTGGAAATCGAAGAAACCTCGAAATCAAGAAATATTTCTCGAATTCATCATCAAAAGCAATTCAGAGACTTCAAAAGTGTAGATGATTTAGAAAATCTCAAATTATGAAAAATGTTGAAACAAAAAATTAAGAAAAATTCGAAGAATCAAGTTTTTTTGAACACTCGAATTTCGCAAATTTTCGAACTTTATAAATGAGGGAAATTCAGCGGAATTTTCGAGGTTTCATCGAAGAAATGATATTGTCAAAAATACGAATTTGAGATTTTTCGACGTCAGAATGTAGAATTTGATTACAACTTTGAAAATGTTAAGAATTATGGGAAAATTTTTAAATTCTGTAAGGTTTTTTTGAGAAAATTTCTTATTGTAATTGTTTAGAAACGTTTTGATGGAACTTTTTTGAAAATCTATATAAAATAAAGTTACCTTCAATTTTAGGAAATTTTTTCTTATTATTCCAGAAATTTCGAACTCAAAGAAACTTTAAAATCAAAAAAAAAATCTTTAAATTCATAATTAAAAACGATTTACAAATTTCAAAAGTGAAGAAAATTAGGAAAATCTCAAATAATGAAGGAAAATTCGAAAGCTGAAGTTTTTTTTTAACATTCGAACTTTGAAAATTTTCGAACCTTACAAATAATGGAAATTTTTCAGACTCTTTCAGAACTTTTTAGACATTTTTAGACTTCGCACAGTGGTCCCAAATTTGAAAAACCTACAAAAAACTTGCCAATTACAAATATTTTCCCAAAATTGAAGAATTCAAAGTGTTCGGCGCATTGCCGATTGACGACATCAAAAATTAAAGACCTCGGTTTATCCGTTTTTTTTTTCGTTTTCCAATTTCCATTCGAGCAATAAACGGCGTGTTTCGCTAGTTCAACGCCTCGATAATTTCGCGCTCGTTTCGCCGCAACTCGGGTACTTTTGAAATTGCAACTAGCCGCTTCAACTGAAAACACGCTCATGCGATATCTGACTCATTTTTTTCGTACGCGTAACTGTTTACTGGGAAGCGCTGCAATAACCACAGCCCGAAGATGCACTCGGCCGTAAAATAACGACGCTTACGAATTTAAATAAATGCCGAGGTCTGGAATCACGCCCGTAAACCGTACAGCGTTATAGTGAAAGCCTCTTTTTTCCTGGGAATCCAGAACTTTTTTGCTTTTGCTTTTTTACCGTTATTTATCCATACATTTTCAAGCTTATCTATATAATATCATCTGCAGAGTATAAACTAACCTTTAATTTCTATAAAAAAACTTTTGTTCGAGGTTAAATTATGCAGCTCATTTGATTCGTTCATGCATCGAAATTTGAATATTTTTTGGAGTCAGAAATTGAAAAATAAATTCAAAAACATCCTTCATTTTCAACTACGAAACCTCCCAAAAAGGATTTCAATCTTTGTCAACAGTAGAAACTTCCACATTTTCGTCCTGTGTGGTTTTTTCATGCATGTACTTATTATACCCTTTTGAACAACTCACAAGGGTCTTGGAAACCAAAACAAAAAAGCAACGAAAGCGAAGTTGATAGTAAACAGAGTAGGATTTGAGTCAGACAGAGACGATGAAATCGGTCGTGTTATCTGGATTGATGTCGACGACCATCGCAGGGATAACGTCAAACCGATTTTCTTCATTTTTTCTAAAAGGGAAGGACCGGTCGATAGCATGGCTTTTTTCAGCGTGCACGGACACGTAGTAGCCGGTTCATCGGCTTCCCGTTGGGACGTCGCTTTTTAACGAATATTATCCACGCACGCGATCGCCCCGCTCTATATTCGCCTTTTCTAGAACGCGATACAGATGCGCCGGAGCCACTGTCACACCACACGTCCCCTTGAATATTTATCCGAGCCGGACGCAAATTGAAATTTACATTTTGCATTTACGATTTGCATTGATCTGAATGCACAATTTTCTACCTTTCTGCGTTGGGAAGTGTTGGGAAGAGAAGTTTTTTCCATAAAAAACAGAGACAACCTGAGTTTATATATCTATGTATCTAATTTTTTTCATTGCCAATCGTAGCTTCGAGAGACTATCGTATGGTGTGAAATTTTGAGGAGAGGGGGTTGAAAACTCGCCGATGTTGAAATATAATTACGAAGATTTTTAACAATATTCCCAAAAAACCATAGATTTCTTATGGAGTTTTAAGACGATTTTTTCCTTTGCCATTTTCCGACATTCGGGAAAGGAACGGAGATTGAATGCTGAACACTTTCAAAATTTACATCAGTTGACCGAATGATGTTGAGTATTACACGTTTTTCGGATTTCTGGAAAGTTTCAAATTTGGGTATATTTTTTCGAGATTTTTGTATGTCCACAAATTTGGAGGATATTTAAAAAATTTGGAAGATGTAGAATTTTTTCTACATCTTCGCATTCTATATTCGCAGAATTCAGAGATTTTTCAGTTTCTGCGGAAATCTAAACCTTTTTCGGAATTTGTGTTTTTTTTTTTGTTTTGTTTTTTTAATTTGTCATTTCAGAGAAATTGAGAATTTTTGCGTATCTCAAGAATTAGAAATCTTGAAATATTCAGACAAGTTTGACGTTTGTTTTAATCTTGAGAAAATTCGCAATTTACGGAGAATCGTGGAAATTTGAAGTTTCTAAAAAGTACAAGAATTCTCCAAAAATTGTTCAACATTGTTAAAAACTGCAGGTTTGTCAAATTTGCTCAAAAATCTGCTAATTTTCAACAATTTTTCAGGAACAATCGAAAAAATGGAGGAATTTCTTAAAAACTTGAAAAGTACCAATTTTTTCCGAATTAAGAAATTTCGAAATTCATCCGAAACGGTAAAAATTTTCAAATCAAGCCAAAATACACATTTCGAATCAAAAAATTATAAATTGTTTAAATGACAGTAAAAAACAGTTTTCATTTTTCAGAATGCTGCAAAAATCAAATTTTACCAAAATTTCAAAAAGAACTTACCAAAATTTCAAAAAGAACTTTTCAAATTCCAAAAAATTCCAGTTTCTCAAATCATGTAAAAATTGTACTTTTTTTTCAAAATGTTGTACATTCCACATTGCCACAAAAATGTACAACATTTGTCAGCATTTGACAAAGCTGGAGATTTCACAAACCGAAATGTCACAGGTAAAACATAAATAAAGTTTGTAATACTTTTCAGAATTTGAAAAACCGATGTAAATGTTAAAAATTTTCAACATCTAACTTGAAAAAAAATTGCTGATAACTCCATCCATTTCACGAATTTCGGAAAATGTCAAACCGTATTGGAATTGAATGAGGAATCAATTGGATTTTTGCAAACATCCAAAAATTTTCACATGAGATAAAAACAAGGTTCCCAAAAAGGGCTAGAAAACGCAAAAACCACCATAGTAGAAACCCAACTCTTGGTTACACAACCTAGCTGTCAAGACACGTCGCGTCAAGTCAAATGGCCGATTGGTTATCCGGGATAGATTTCCTGCGAATTTCACGAGTCCGATAAGATATCAGCGAAAACCTAATCGCCGATTGTGACCTGGGTGTGGCCCGTATATGGCTCACACGTATACGAGCCGCACCGTGGAAACCGGCGAAAGCGGCGCGATTCTAAGCCGCGGTTGCGCAACGACATAGACACCAATAAAACTCGGAGGGCAAAAATAGCCATGAACGAAAGAGGTCAAATTTACGACATCTGTTCCAACTATCGCATATTTGAGGGATTGTGCCAAGAAACCTGTAAAACTAGCGAATCTGAACCTCAAAAGATTCTCAAAAACCTTGTAAGGTTTCACAAATTTATTATAGGGCTCTTTGTACACTCTGAACGTGACCTTGTAAAATTTAAAGAAACTTAAGATTCTTAAGGAAAAACTTAATAAGTCGTTCTTAAGAGCCTTATAAGTTTCCCTAAATCTCAACTTATAAAATCATCTCATAAATGACTTCAGAGTTACAAGGGTATATATTCCCAATTTTGTATCGTGGTTCCTCCAACCATAAAACGTTCGACAACTCAACCAAAAGAGTATAGTTATAATGACAACTGGACATTGCGTAGTTGCTGCTGACTGAAATTTTTCTCAGTTTTTGACGAGCCGCTAGAAACTCGTTAGTCGGCCTGTCGAGGACTCGATGGCCGAAGAGGGATGACAGGCTGCAATGAACAGACGGCGAAATGATCAAGTCCTGCGTTAAAGTCGGCGGAATTTTCCCCCCTTTTTTGCCCCTCCGAGTTCCTACTCTAATTACGCCGGGAATTAAACGCACACTCCTCCAGATAAACGTCGAGATATTCCCTCTTTCTCCCGTCTTCCGCGAGCGAGCTTTACGGGATCAATTTGTAGGCGATTTTTTTGCCGAAGGGGAATAATTTGGCTCGTTTGACGAAACGAGTGAGTACCCAGTTTGTTGCGAACAGCGTTGCCAGATGCTTCGAGAATTTATCCGCTTAATATTTCAATTTTTCAAATATTATGAGATTTTTGCACATTTTGATGTACGTTTTTCTCCAGTTTATGGAAACTTTCGAGAATTTTAAAGAATTTATGCGAGTCCTGAATGATTTCTGAATATACTATGGAATAAAAATATTGAATATGCAATTTTTTCGATCTTAGAAATTGAATTTTCAGAATTGTGAAAAATATTCTATATTTTTGTTTCCACAGTATTTTTCACTATAAAACTTGCTCAAATTCATAAATTTTCTGACAAAACAGCAGACAAAATTTTCCGATGACATTTTGAGAATTTTTCGGAGTATTTTACTACGCATATTTTTGTTGTCATTTATTTTAAAACATGCTAAAATTCGAGAAACGCTGGAACTCCACTGATCCGGCAACACCGCTTCGAAGCCCTAATTTATTTACTGTTTTTTTCTTGCTCGATTAATTGGCCGTGGGAGGGGTAGGAAAAGTTTTTTTTCCATTTAACGCAGAACGAGGATGATTGCGAGCATTCATCAGGCTTTGGGCCCCGTAATTCGATTACTTTATGCAAATCGAGGGTTCCTCGCTTTCGTAACTAATTATGGACATGTCTGGGTCGTCGCATTGCCCGTGTCCGTCGTTCCGATGCACTTTTGTTCGATTTGTTTGGCGCGATAAGGATCATGAAGGATTATTGAGATGTGGTCCCAGAGCTTTGGGCTTTTTTAAATCTCTGCTCCGTGTTTGGACGTGTTCAGGATTTGGGGCTACCGAAAATGGACGAGATATTTTGGCTACGGTTTTTCAAAATTCATTCAAAAGTGGGTGTATTTAAAAAATATAAAAGATCTGATTTTCTTAGAGTCGAAACTCACTCAATTTGAGCTAAATTTTGTAAATGAATCTCAAGTAGAAATTTTAATCGAATCTCGTCCATTTTAGAGTGATATTTTACTCGAAGAGTAATTTTTTCGTCAAGTCAATAATAATAAATATAATTAATAATTTTAATATAATATAATAATTTTCTTTGGTATCCCAACCAATTTTTTGACAATCAAAGAAAATGAATTTAACTGTAAAAATTATGATATTTTACTGCATAAAAACAGTGGAATTACGATAATTCTATTAAATGAAATATAGTTTTGAAATGAGTGGAATTTTACTCATTTCAAGTAGAATTCCCACTTAAATTTAGTTGCCAACAAATTCAGAAAAGGGGCAGAGAATTATTAGAATTTTCACTCTTCGAAAATCATTTGATTTTTTGATAATCAGATGAAACTTGAATTTGAATTTTTAATCTTTCCAAGTTTACGTTGTAAACATTTAACGCGATTTCTCTTCGAATTCCACAGAATTCAACAAAGTTTGCCCGGTCAGCACTTTCAATTATGAAACGATTTTCTCGATCGTAATACAAGTTTGAGTAGGAACGCGAAAATGGATAAACGTTTAGAATATATACGGCGCGCACGGGGAGATTTCGCAAGGACGAAAGGTTTCCCACCTAGGCGCGAGATCGTGATCGCGCAGGATTCCAAGGTGTTCTTTGTGTGTCGGAACTTATTAAGGTACGCCATCTCGCCCAATTCACGTGCCGATAAATCCCGATCTCGCGTGGGAGATCGGTAGCACACTATATAGGCGCCACGCCCCAAACAATTACCGAGCTCTCGGGCTCGTAAATCCATCGCAAAACGAATCGATCTCAGAAAAAGCACTCGCGTTTGCCCAAATACGGACTGCGATAGTATATTTCTCAGCGAGTGCAGAAGTAGCTTTTTTTACGAATGTGAAGTTTGCAAGACGAGCCGGAGGCGAGTTTTGCAATCACATCAGTTAAAAAAGGTCTTCTGCACAAGTTGAGGACTATATTTTTTCCAACAACGTGGAGAAAATACGATTTTTGACGTTCTGAGCTGTGGAGAAAATCGCATTTTCTCCACGGCGTTGGGAAAAAGTCTTTTCAATCGAGAAAACTTTGGACTGAATACAGTCTGTTGTGAGAAAGTAACCATAGTTGTTTTGAAGACTGTGGAGGATTTGTGTTTCTATTTCTGGGGGTGATTGTACCAATGGAGGATTTAAATTCATGTTCACTCAAAAATGAGTGAGATCCCACTCATTTCGGGTTGAATTTTAATTAAAAAAGGTCCATAAATTATTTCGAGTGAAGATTCACTCAATTTGAGTGAAAATCGTGCAAACTGAGTTTGAGTGAGAATTTAATTCAGAATGAGTGAAATTCTAATCTTTGTAGAGCGATATTTTATTCAATTGAGTTATTGTAATCCCACTATGTCTTTTAGAATGCAATATGTTTTACTCTAAAACAAGTGGAATTTTACTCATTTCGAGTAAAATTTGCTCTGAAGCTTGATTTACAGAATTTTCACTCGAAAACATTCAGGAAGTAGCCCTCTGATCGTATACGATGATATTTCTTTCCTGTTTCTTGATAACTTTTTCGATTTTTATGTAGGAAATTTTGAACTTTAAGTTTTTATTCGAACTGCAAGTTTATTTTTGACTCTATCGATCTCTCGATCTCACGATTTGCATGCTGGAATTGAATTTTTCGGAAATTTTTGAATTTTCAAATTTTTGAATTAAATCCACGAGGCTTGGAAGTTCAGAATTATAATTCACGAAATTCGAATTTCCTGATTGGAACTGGAAATTTTCTAAGTTTGGGAGCTTCCGTAAATGATATCACGGTTTGCGGGAGGGGGGGGGGGGGGGGGGAGGCACATTTGGGACGATTGGTGGCGGGGGGGGGGGGG
>JAPYZK010007205.1:0-14683 GCA_030522785.1 Platygaster equestris
TAGCATTGAAATGATGAGGACATGAAAAAACCCCTGAAATATTATAATTCAAACATTTAAAAAAAAAATCCGACAATCCGTAATTTGACAATTAGAATTAGAAATTTTTGAAGTTTAAAAATTGTTTTTAAAAAAGTTTGAAAATTCGTCTATCTCAAATTTGCACTTCGAAATTAATGTATTTCAGAAAACAGATACTCGAATTTACAAAATGATGAATTCGAATGCAGTATGAGAAATTACAGTTCAAAGATTCGAGAAATTCAAAATCTCCATTCAGGAATGTGAAACTCAAAAAATTTTAAGTGTTTTCTGATCGTGAAAAATTTCAAAAAAAAAAAAAAAAAAAAAAAAAAAAAACAACTAAGAATAACAAAAAAAAAAAAAATTAAATCAAAAATAAAAAAAACTAAAAAAATTAAAAAAAAAAACAAAATCTTAGAATCTCAAAAATTCGACTTATAATACGATAAATCTAACTTTTCATCCAAGAATTAAAACATTTGAAAATGCTTAAGAATTAAATTTTAACAAAGTAAAGTTTGAAGATAAAACAATTATTCCGACCATAGTGAATGTTTACGAAATTCCACCTGTGTTAAAATGACAACGACAAACAAATTCCCAATATTATGACAAAAAGCAAAAATTTGGGTACCTGACAATTTTTATTGTCGACATTATTTGATAAAACAAAAATAATAATAATGGGAGTGAATAAACTTGGAATTCAAACATCGGTAAAATAAAAACCACAAAAAACACTTCAAAAAAATATATAAAAAGTTCCAATCAGGCCTGTAAGCGTGGAAAAGTCGGGTAATTGTTTTCGGAGGATTTGTTAGACACCATGAAAATATCCCCACGAGACTATCTTGCGTAAATAATCATTTTAACAGCGTACAAACATTTGTCATTGGCGCGAGCCTTCTGTTTGCATTTGCTTTTGCGCGGCGTTACATTCCCTCTAATTTCATCCCCGCGGAAAATCACGATCGAACTCGAGGTAGAAACGTTATTAATGAAGGTCTTGGTTTTTTCCGGGGTAAAGGAATTTTTTCAGCACAATTTTCCAAAAATTGTCTAACAGTAAATGTTTTCTCGAAATATGTGTGACCAAAATTCGCGAGGTGGGGAAATTTCGGAAATCACACAGAAAAACATATTACGAAATATTGCATGTATTTGTTATTTTGAAAAGAAATGGAAAATTTTTGTCTTATTTAAAACGTATTGTACAGAACGAATCTTCTGTATATAGAAACTCTTAATTGTAACCCCAGAATTGAATTCATAATTTCATTGTTGTGTTCAAAAGTGGATAAGTATAGACATATGGTAAAGAATTGAAATAAAAGAGCTTCGAAAATGTGATTTCTTTCGAAATGAACATCTTAGAGTTTATATACAATGACGTAAAAGGAGTTCATTTTTTCCGTACCAATAATTAACTGTTATACATAATTTTCTCTTAAAGACGTCTCGGATCCTAAGGTTTGAAAAAACTTGATTTTTAAAAAGGAACTTTTCGCAAAAAAGTGATAAAGTTCTATTTTAAGTCCAACTTCGGATTACATAGTCAGCGAGTTCCTTTTTGCTTTTACTTGCGAGTTATTATGCTGCATACTCTTACTCTCAAATAAAAGAGAAGCTGCTTTTTCACGTAATATTGTCTGGGAAAAAACCACTGATTATCATTATTATTATTATTATTATTATTATTATTATTTTGGCAATTTAAATACAGAAAATAAAAATTACGAACCCAAGAAACAATTATAACTATCGAAGAAACAATTTCCGATTCTCGTAGGAGTTCATGAGACAATTTAAATTAACGTACAATCGAATTTAATGAAAAGAAAATTTACGAAAATGAATGATCGTTGAAAATAGTGAATTCTGAAAGTTTTCATTGATTACTCTTCAATAATATGGCAATTTGCTGATCATGAATAAATTGGTCTCCGTAATAATGTAATGAGTTGATTATATCAATCAAACATGAATTGTGGAAACGATGGACGGCAATTGGAAAAAATCGATTTCGGCTGATAAAAATGCCACATTTTACATTCAATGCCGAAAGTCCGATGCATGCATAATCCCATACTTCTAAATTTAAAAAGCAAATGCAATTACGTATGAAAATGGAGTGTTATAACTCTCCATTTTCATACGTAATATTAACCTTCAATACTTCAACTTTTTACTACTGTTCATGATGAAAAATCGAACATCCCTGAATTTTATAGCCTTAACTAGAAATGTCACTTGATTGGTTTTTTGTGTCATGGAATCACACATTAAATGTTCATATTTTTGGTAAATTTTCGATCATTCTGGGAAAACTATAGATTCTCGAAAATAAAGAAATAACGCAAGAATCTTGATTTTCATAAATTGTTGAAATCACTGGGATATTTTCATTAGTGACACAAAACTTTGAATTTGTCGAAAATTTGACAGAACTGAGCATTTTAAACTTCGAAATATTCAGCATATATTTTTCATTTTAGATTCGAAAAATTTATGAAAGCAATAAAATTTCAGAAAAAATTGGCGCAATTGTCACGAATTTACGTGGACTAATGATTATCCAGACTTTTGTGTAGTTTTCTTCATTTTCTGCTTGATTTTGTTCCAATTTTTCAGATTCTCTAGTTTCCAAATTTGATTTATCTTATTTTTTCTCGAATATTTGCAAGACAGGGTTCTCAAATTGACTGATATTAATTTTTTCGATTTTTCTATCAGCAAATTTCTTTATTACTTCATGTATTCGAATGTAAATTTGCATTTTTAGAGTTCCAATTTTAAAAGATTCTCTAATTCCCTCGAATTCGAGGAATTCCCCGATTACTTTCTAGTTCCTCTAGGATTAAAAAAATTCCCTAATTTCTTGTTTTTCCCTGATCACTAACTCGGCTTTTTATAAAAGCGCACTTTGTTAAGGAAAATTAAAATTCGGAACAATGGATACTATGTATCCTGAAACTTCCCCTCAAGTTGCTAACTCATCAAATTCAATTCATAAATATTTCGCGAAGTACTAATTTTTTATAAAAAATTCTGTACGTAACGTTGATGACTGATTGCAGTATAATTTTCTAATAATGACCTGCCATGTAAATGATGATCACTTAAAAAAAGATCGAAAAATCATTGACTCTGGCCAATCATAATAATATACGTCTTCATGATTGAGTTATTAAGAAAGTCAGTACGGAATTCAATTTTATCACGCAGATTTGTTTCTTTTTCAGGTAATCGACAATTTTTCAACTAAAAAAAATAGCACAACATCAAGAGGTGTCCATTTATCATTCTCAACATGAATATTTCATATTGTTGTGTGATAAAATGATTTCCTCAATATATTTTAAAACCCAAAAAGCATCGATCTTTTTCGAACAACAGTTTCATGATCCATCGAACCACCGCAAAACCCTCCAATGTATTCCAGATTCGTCATGAACCTGGCGGTATCGAACCTGCTGACCTCGATGGTGCTCAACGCCTTGCTGATAGTTGACGCGAGTAGAGGCTCCGGGTACAGCTGGAGCCTCTGTATGGTGTCGGAGGGTTCGACCGGCCTGGTGACGACGTCCTCGGTGCTCTCGGTCTTGCTGATCGCCGTGGACCAGTACTTCGCCGTGGTCGACCCCCTCCGGTACCGCAGCCGCATCGACAAGATCAAGTGCGGCCTGCTCATCCTCTGCGTCTGGTTCCTGTCCGGACTCTTCGGGCTCCTCGCCACCATCAACCCGAACCCCCGCAGTGCCTGGGAAATCTGCGCCACCGACCTACCGAGCCCCGAGAACAAGTACCTCACCTACGGCTTTTTCTACGCCCTCGCGTACACGCTCTTCGGCTACTTCATACCCTTCACCGGGGTCTGCTGGATCTACGTGAGCATCTACACGGCGGCGCGTGACAACTCGGAGCGCACCCGGAGAACCGGCTCCAGGCCCATCCTCTCCACGGGCAGCTTCTGCGAGGACTACTACCCCGTGAAGCAGGAGGTCCAGGACGAATACCGGAGGATGCCCAAGATCTCGAGCCTGTCCTCGATCGACGAGGACGCGGAAACGACCCGGCGCAGCTGCGGCAACGACGTTGCCAATGAGGAGTTCGAGGGCCCGCGAAACGTCATCTTCACGCTCGGCGCGCCTGTCCACCATGCCAAAGACGATGATCCCAAAGTTCCTACCATTAGGCCCGAGTTCCTCGAGAAGCCCGAGTCCCCGGGCCGGAGGAAGTCGTCCTACGATCTCATGCGCGATGACGTAATGCTCAGGTAGACGATTGGGGATTTTTTTTCTTTTTTCTATTTTTACATTGAAGATTAAGAGTGTACCCAGACAGCAAAGTGAAAAAAAAATATTGCAGCATTATCGATGAATAGTATTGAGCCGAATGCTGCAATAAATGCGTAGAGCTGCGTCGCCAAAAAGATACAATTTACTACAAATCATGAACGAGAAATATATCCATGCATAATCGCACCATCCGAAACGACTAGAATTGCGACGGAGCTGGACGGAGCGATGTTGACGCTTCGACGTTCTCTCATCGAATGGCAAAGTTAAAAATGACGTCTCGCCTTATATATGCTAGTAGAATAACGGTGCATTCAATGGTGCAATATTTGACAAATAAACGACTCTTTCGAGACGATAAATAGTACAGCACAATAAATGCGCTATAAGAACTGAATACTATGCTGGGGAAATGTTTTTTTTAATGCATCAATTTCAGCACCATTATTTCACAATAACGTTTTATGGCCGGATTCGGCAATTATGACGCTGAGATACGTCGCCAACAGAACGCAATATCCTACGTATTTAATTCATTCGTAAAGCAGCGAAAATTGCTAAATATCTGAGGTGTCGTTTTCCGTGTCAATCGCGTTAGAGCGATTGTGCACGAACTAATGCCACATAAAATTCTCTGCATAGAGTGGTGCTGAAATTGTGTCGTTCACTTTGCTATCGGGGTAGGAGTTGAAATTAATAGTTTTTTAACGGCAAATTAATAACTCCGATTTTGGAAATTTTTATAGACCAGAAATTTTGAAATAATAAAAATGCGTCCACATAGTAAGTCATTAAGAAATTTTTGAAATTGCAAATTTTTTGTAGAAATTTCGTAATATTTTGATAGATTTTTCAGGATGTCTGAAAACATCTTATGAGTCGCCTTAAATATTTAGAGGTTGCCTTGTAACTTTTTAGGAAACTTATAAGGTTTGTGTTTTATAAAGTGCCTCATAAGAAATAAAGAACCTGATAAGGAATTTGTGATGTCTTATAAGATTTTGGATATTTTATAAGGTTCAGAGTTGCAAGGGAACGTAAAACTACGTCTTTGCCTTACAATTAGTTATTCCGATTCTAGTAAGAATATCTATGTATTGTACATACATGTAAACTTAAAACTTTTCTTCTACAAAATTCCGTTTCTGATGAACCTTATAAAATTCTTATGCGAAATTGTAATTTCTATTCGGAAAAATTTGAAAAATTGAAGCTATCAAGCCTTTGAACTTGAATTATTATGAAATTCAGGAATGGTTGATTTTTTACATTTTAGTTGTGAAGTTGAAATCCGAGAATTCGAAAATTCGCAATAAAAAATGGACACATTATAGAAATGGCCAAAACTCCCAAATTTTGGAGGTTGGACAATTTTAAGGATTAATTTCGAAAAATGAACAATTACAAACATTTGTAATAAAAGTTGAAGAAATTTGCACATGAAAAAATGTTGTGTTTCTTTAAATTTGAAATCAGTACAAAAACTGGAAAAAATTTGATTGAAAAATTTGAAACTCGGAACTGCCTGAAGCTTTGCAATTTTCGAGTACATCAACTGAAAATTTTCGAGTATATCAACTGAAAATTTTAACGAATTCAAAATAAGCTTGGAAGGATCTTCTAATCGCAAGATTGAAGATATATCATAGGGATCGGATTTTTCCTATTGGAAAATTTGGGGAAATAGGATATGTATGATTTTTATGGGGAACGCGTGGCATGCCTGGGTTTAAAAGTGATTGATAGCGTGTTGTGCACAACCGAGGTGCCATATATAGGTGTGCAGTGGAAGTTTTTGGAGATCGCATTATTTGTTTCGAGAATTCCGTGACACAGCGGATAAATTTCGAAGTATATATATAGGGAAACGTAAAAAACGAAGGTGAAACATTATATGCTTCTCCCTATTTTTTTCATTCTTGGGTTGTCGTAAATAATTTCTCACACTAACAATGAGTAAGGAATCTCAACTATAGGTCAATGAATGGTTACTTGCGTTTGGACTTATTAGAATGTTGTTCGCTTGGTTTTCAAACATTCATTTTCACAGTCTAATACTTCACAGTCGTACCTACATATATCTTCGTGATATTTCATAATTATTTTTTCCTCCATTTAAATGAAGGAAAAAATTTAGATAATTCGTTGTTGTAAAAAACAAAGTTATTTAACATATGGTACATGTCGTAAGTCTGCAATTATTGTGAATGTCATTGTAATTTTTTCGAAGAAAGGTAAATTACTTTGAATCTAATTACCATATTTCGTTACCCCCGTAGCATTTTATCAAGTCCATTTTTCGTCCATCAAATGGACAAAAAATTGAACTTGAAAAAGATTGTGGGTCAACATCATCACTCATCTACCATGCATTGTACCAAAATTCGGTCATCAGATTCGTGAATGATTTCCGTGATTATTTCCGCGGTCATAGTTGATATCGTCATGTTACATAAATTAACTTCAATGATTCACACATTTATCACAATCATACGAATTTCTTTCCTGAAATCAGTTCGAAATAAATGCTGCAATGTTGGTGCATTGATCGTTATTACACTCGTTTTAAGAATAATTTTTATTTAAATCATTAAAACTAGCATTTCCCTCTTCCTCCAGGACCAACTTGGACCAGCTCCGAGAAAGCAGCGAAGAAAGCGACTGCAACGACGAAGCGAGCGACTGCGGAAGCGAGTACCCCGTTCCAACACCCATAGAAGAACTCCCTTCACCACCCAACCTCGCCATCGAAGAACCAAAAAACCCCGAAGAAAACATGCCCGTATCTTCGGAGCCTCAAATCGCCACAATCCCTGAAGTACCCGAAAAACCCCTGTGTTCCTCGTCGCCACAGGCGGTGCCATTGCAGACCTTTTTGAAACCACCGAAGGAGATGCTGCACCGGGTGCCGAGCACGAGGAACACCTCCTCCTCTTACATCAACCATCTGAGGCACCGCATCAGCAACGCGTCCATGTTCAAGTACCGGGAGGAAACGCGGGCCGGTCGCATCAGCGCCCTCGTCATCGTCATGGGCCTCATCTGCTGGACGCCCCACGCTGTCGTTCTCGTCCTCCAGAACCTCTCAGACCAGGTTGACGCCCGGCGCTACAACGTCATCGCTCTCTGCTTCCTCACCCTCTCGACCTACGTCAGTCCTCTCCTCTTTGGCTACAGGTGAGGCTAGTTCAACAATTTTTATTTTCTAAAATTTGGTATTTGTAAAAACGTCACATTATTTTTCATCAATGTACATAATAATTGTCTTTATTCATACTTGTTTTCTTTGCAAAGTTTTTGAATTTTTATTAACATTTTCGTTACATTTACAACCCTTATACAAATATGTTCATCCTTCGCTCGTGATACAGTTTTTCCGATACAACTCTTTTCCGTGATACAATTCCTTTTTTCTGGTACTTTTTCCATGTTACAATTATTGTCCCTTTCAAAATCTTTTGTTATCTATCTATTCCTCCAATCCCCCTTTTGTTATATGTTCAACTCCTTTTTATTGTCTGTTCCATCCTGCCAATGGGAGTGAGGATTTTTTAAGTCGCTCGCACCGCGTTGGTGTCGTCCCTCTCCCTTGGGTCTTTCTCGCTATATATTATATCTTCTCCTTTCTTCCCCTTCGCGTCCAGGGGTTGGGCATTTTTTTTTCTATGTCCGTGACCCAGCGCTGCTTTCGTCGACCCCCCCCCCCCCCCCCCCCCCCCCCCCCCTCCCCCCCCCCCTCCCCCTCCCTCCCCCCCTTTCCCGTCGGTCACAAGTTTGAAATCACTTTTGGAAATCGGGGAACTTTTTCCGAGGAAATTGCTCAGAAAAAATTTCTGACCCCGCCGGGATCGAACCCGTGCCCTACAGACTGGTAGCCAGATGGCGTAACCACTGATGGGCCAGTCCGCTCTTTTGAGCCTATGTTGCATTATGTGTATTGAATTAGGTTGTTTTTTATATATTTTTGGTATATTAAAACTAATTTTTCGAAATGTAATGCTTGAATTTCAAATTTGTATCATTCGGAGATAATAATCATTTCCGAATGATATTTTATTTAATCTATTTCTGTCGCAGGTCAAAACGCGTCAAGCGCGAACTCCGGCGTTTCTTTTGCTTCCGTCGCGAGCTCTCCTACAAGAACAACCGCAGCCTCATGGCCAAGAAGGTGCTGAAGCGTCGCTCCAGCGGTCAGTCGGAACCGGAGCACCGCTACAACATCTTCAACTGCGTATACGGCAAAAACCGCTGGCCCAAGGAGAAGGTCCACTTCGTGCAGGTCCCGGACAACGCCCTGGCCGTGGAAACCTGCAGGAGCAGCTTCTCCAGCGGCGCCAGCACTCAAATTTCCACCACTTCCACTGATGATTCTTGACCCGGGGACGGGGCTTCTTTTCCATGACAGTCTTCATGATTTAGTTGTGAAGGTCGTGGGCTGATTTTTACCAGTCGAATTTTTTTTGTTTTTCCATAAATTATGTTTATGGATCGCGTTATTTATTTTGCAACGTTTTTTACACACATAATTGTGTTGAGAATTTTAGTGCATTCGCGGAAAGTTTCGATCGTTTTCAGAAATTTCAACGAATTGTTGAGATATTAACAATTTTGTATATTTTTTTCGTGGGTTTTCGACATTTTTTCCAGAATTGGAATAATTTGTGAAAAATTGTAAGGATTTTTCGATATTGTGAAGTGTTTTATTTTATGTGTTATATAATTTTTAAGAACTTTGCTTGGTGTTTTTTCAAGAATTGTACAAAATGTTGAAGATTTTGAAAAATGCACAAAGTTTTCAAAAAAAATATTTCCTGAAAATATCAAAATAATCAAGTTACAAATGGAGTATTCGCTGGAATACTTATACTGACATTTTTGATGATTTCCGACATTCTGTGAGAACTTGTAAGAATTTTCATATATTTCACAAACACGAAACTATTTTTTAGTACCCTGATAAAGTGGCTGCAACCCAACTAAAACCTTCCTTGATCGCAGTTGGGTTGCACATTTCTTAACCCTGACGAAACGCTCGCGACAGTTTGCGACTGTAGTGGACTGTAGGGAGTCGCCAAGCGTCGCCAAGCGTCGCCAAGCGTCGCCAAGCGTCGCGAACTCTCGCGGTCCCAAAAAAACGGCCTAGTTTGTCAAATTTTCTTCAAATTTAAAAGAATTTTTACATTCTTCAAAGGAAAGTGTTTTTTAGTCGAATACTCGAAAATATATCAAATTTTGTGAAAAGCTTAAACAATTTTTCTCATACTTTTTAAACCGGGATAAATTGATTACTAGAAAATAATAAAAAAAAATTCGACTGTATCATGAAGCCCATTTGCGATGGCTCGTTGACTGCATTTGTATTGATTGTCATTCGCAATAATTTATTGATCGCCGGTGAGCGTGATTTTTTTTTTCTCCGGCTTCGGAGAATCTCCGACGTGTAAATAATAAGCTGGCGCGCTAATTGCTATAAGCACAAGTGAGTCTACGGGAAAAATTGTATCACGTGAATGTCATGCGTTTTTTTTTTTAGGTGTGCAGTTTTCGATCATTAACGTAGTCATTAAAATTTTCTGTCAAGAAATTAATACAAAAAATTTTGTTCAAAAATAAAAGTCGGTTATATTGAGAACATAGGTTATATAATTTGAAATTTGTCAATTTTCCAGAGATGAATAGGAGTTGTAGAGCTTACTTATACTGGATTAACTCATTTATGAAGCAAAATGTACAATACTTCTAAAATTTATATTGCTAAATTTTTTAATTTTATGTGTTATATTTTTTTAGTTCGAATTTTCCAATCATGCTACTCGGATTGTCAAATTTTTCCATTCTTATCAGTTTCCAGGTTTTTGTTCACGAACTTGCGATCCGAATTTCGGAATGTACAAATTTAAAGAATTTGAATGTCTGAATTTTGATTTTTCGAGTTTCGAAATCATTCGATTTGAGTTACCAAATACCTCATTTTGAATTTATTATTGTTTCAATTTTCGAATTTACATTATACTCAGTCTAAAATTTACGAACTTCTGAAATTAAATCTACAATATTCTGAACTAGATTTGCTTTTTTTTTAATCTCGGAAGTTATTCAATTAAATCGATTCAATTTCTAAATCTTCGAGTTTCAAAATTTTTTAACTTTCAAATTTTTCTAACTTTCAAATTTCGAAGTTTGCAACGTAAATTTTTTCAATAACAAAAACTCATTTGCAGAACATTTCCTAAAAATCCCTCGCACGAGTTCTATTGATCCGAGTTTTACGCTTTTTGATGTAAAACTCAAATCAACCCCAATCATTTACCAAAAAAGTAGTCTATCTAGAATGTTAGATGCAAACATTTCGATATTCTTCCAAGCACATACTTGTTCGTGTTCTAATGCAACGTTGTGTACTTGTAAAATATATTTCAAAGGTGTATACAAAAGAACGGAGCGAATAGTGAATTATACTGACTCGAGAAAAATGTCTCGATCATATGTAATATGTGGGCGTGTTAATGCACGAAAAAAAAGTCGTTCAGTACACAATTAATTGTCTCGAAGTGAAAATACTTGAAAACACGAAAAGTGCATTTTATACTCCTACGTTTTAGTATTTTTATGAAGCCACAAATACGCTTATTTTCCTTTGTACTAGAATATTTTAAGATCGAAGTTCAACGCGAAGAAAACAAAAGTATTAAGCGTTGCGACTTTTTTAAAACAACCGATGAAAAAGCAGTCCTCTTAGATAATTTTTACAGAGCGAACGTTAATACTTAACTAAGTGAACACTCATTGCTCGCGACATACTTAAACCGTTCGTTTCCTCGATTCGTGCAATGTATTAGTTGTATATTTTTACTCGGGAGCTTAGCAAATGAAAAACCGATGGTTTTATGAAATCTAGAATCTATAAATTTTCCACTGAAGCTGATTTTTCCCTGTTAAGCGTACCTTTTTTTACGTGTACTGTAAATTACTAAAAGCATAGTCACAGTTATTTATATCGCGAAATATATATTTGTATTGTCGATGACCAATTAATAATAACGTCGCCTCTGTACTCTACGAATCAAACGCGCGAGAAAGAAAATATACGTACTTTAGTTGAGATTTCAAAGCGAAAATTATAACGTTCAAGTTTTTATAAGTGTCATTTTCTCAGCCATGCCAATTTGTACAAATGAATGACAAGTGTTTTTATTAATAAATCAATGAATTGCACAAGGTTTTTTTTACCTTTTGCTTACTAGTATGCGGGAAAAAAATGATAAGTTCAGGGACGATTTTTTATTCGTCCAATTCGATCCTATTTACAAAAATAAGTATAAAACTATTTTACAACCATAAATTAAAAATCAGTCTTCCTCTGCCGGAATGCTACAATCTTCTATCGTGTGCTGTGATGGGACGTAGTTCATGAAGGTGAAGTCATTTTTGGTAAATGACCCTGGATTGATGACCCAACAGTCCTCAAGTTGCGTGGAGTAAGGGTGAAAATCGTCGGCTACTACGATGAGATCTGGTGTCGGGTACAATTGCAGAACATGATCGTACTTCCAGTAAATTGGTACGACAGGAAGCATAAAAGGCGTGAGGTGCGATTCGGAAATTATCGTCTGAGCAAACTGAAAAAGAAAAATTTTCAAATTCAAAAATTACACAGATCCCTGATTTCAAAATTTTTAACTTTTTCGACAATTACAACAAATTAGGTAAGATTATGACTTCAGCAGTGTATTTTGTTACGAAGCAAACGATTTGTTCATTTTATCGTTAACAATAATTCTCAGCAGAATTTCATTAAAGAACAAATCACAAATATTTTCAAAAATTTGTAAAAATTCACAAACTCGTTCTTCATAACTCACATGCTCGTAAGCTTTCCCACGCTCGGGAAAATGCATGGTGTTCCTACACAACTTGGTAAGAATATTCTCCCTCATGACCACGATCTCCTTGGTACAGTATTGAATCCTGCAAGGGTTTGGTGCCAAAATCGTGCCAGGAACAACGCTGGAAAAATGACTGACGACGCACGTCGGCAGCGGCGCCCTAGGGAGAATTTTCGGAGCCCCAACATCCTGGGTGCCTGGAACGAAGACGAATTTGGAATGAGACAAAATATTCGGACACATGGAAACGATGTCCGCCAGCTGGTGAAAGCCCTCCTGGAGTTTTTGCACGCTTGTAACGTCGAGCGGATTGCTCAGGAAGTTGCCGCAAAGGACGAAAGCTACAGGAGGGTAATCGTCGTACTCCTGGATCATCGTCCGGAACCTCTTTAAGACGTTGGCGTTGTCCACGTAGAAGTTTGAGATGAAGACGATGTGGGCATCCTTGTTGGACTGCTCTTGGCTTTGCAAAAAAGTCGAAGACCTTAAGGAGATCGGGCTGGAGCCTCCGAAAGTGTTGGCGTTGCCAAATATGGCAACAGAATCATTTTTGTTCTGCACCGGGGGGAGGCCCATTTCGGAGACTTCCAACATCCCGTCTTCGTAGAATCCGTTAGTGAGGACTATCGTGCCTTCTACTATCAGACCTGTGTCGAATTTTTGTGGCATTGGTTAAGGATAAATTCAAAGATTCGAGTTTGCGAAATTAAAAACTGGAGAATCTAGTAATAGAATACCCAATTTGGAAATTCAAGAGCTCAAAAATTGAAAAACGTAAGTTTAAAGAAACGAAAATGTAGAAAAGTTGAAATTTCAAAGCTGAAAAATGTAAAATTTCTAGAGCACGCATTTGTGGATTTGTCAGTCCCGAAGTTTGCAATCGTCAATGTTAGAATTCACGAAATCGTAATGTCCATAAATTTAAAATTCAGAAATGAATGTTGAAAAGTAAAATATCTCAGCAAACCAACATTTGAAGTCCAAAATTTGAGACATTTTCAACAAGTATTAGTACAATGATAAAAACATGTAAGCAAATATAAAATTATACATATGGAATGTTTTTTATCGAAAGGATATTGTTTTTTTTAAATCTAGCTTGACAATGCCAGTTGGGTCCTCCAAGTAAAACTGCCCCTCGGTTATTTGTGCCAAAAGACCCAAAACATCGACGCGACCAGTGACGGATTCGCTGTTTAAATATTCTATCGAAATGAGTTTTCTTTTGCTGGATTTGGTTTCTCCTAATTTTGGGGCTGAGAACAGCTCGTGCTGCAGTGTTCTGTACCATAACAAATCATATCGGTTTTTGTACAACAGTGGCTTGTACTTGGCTTCTGGCAAGAAATCCTCCTCGCTCTTCTCTAAGACGAAGCGCTGTTTTTGCAGGTCATAAATTATCTTTGGTATTTCGTTTATTCGAATAACATTGAAGATGGTTTCCGTGTCTTGAAATGATCTGAGCGAGCGATGATACTCGGTGATGGCAGCTTTGAGAGTTTGTGCTTCGACATTTGGATTTTGCAGGTTTTGGCCAATAATTCGTTCAATGACTTCAGTCAGGACGGAATCTCGTTGACGACGTTCTACAGTTTCGAGGTACTTAACAACGGACGACGCATGATTTCTGAGGTAGAAATTTTGAAAATTGGGAATTAAATTGAAATATGGATCGATTTTCAAGTTCGCTTTATTTTTTGAGGCATTCGCAAAAATAGTATTCTCAAACTTTGATATTGAACAATTGAATTTAAAATTGTTCCATGATTATATCATGAATGATACAAATTTTTTCATGTATATGAATTTTTGAACTAGAATATCAAAGAATAATATTTCAATCAATGGATTTTGAATAATAAATGTTGACATTTACAATAAAAAAACCTTCCAAAATTAGGATAAGCAAATTTTCAATTCTTGTATTTTTATTTGTACACAAATGAAAATACAAAGAAAAAATTTTAACAATTTTTTCCGATCGCAAGTCAGGTAATAAACAACCTCATGAAACGGACTTTTTCAATCGTGTAAGTTTATACCTCGTTATCGTCAGCCCATACATGGAAAACGACATTTGCACATTTTTTAACAATTGCTCGTTCATTTTGTTAATTCTTCTAAAAGGTTGAAATAGTAACAGAAATAAACAGGAAAAAGTTATGTTGACAATGTTGACTGTTTACAATTGGGGACACCGTCAACCGGCATCCGCATCCCGTCAATGACCAAAAGGGTTTATTCCATGGCAGCCAAGTTATCGAACTTAAAATGGAGTTCGATAAATGAATTGCACGAAAATACGGATGCGGATGGCAGAGACAGCAGGATGGTAAACTGGGGTGGAGCCGGTGGAGGGGGTGTGCTTGAATCGGGAGCATGAAGAAGTAAGAACTAGAAGTTTTGAATTTTCTCATTGGTTCTCGTTTTCGTGCAGTTTCGTGCGACCTCGGCCCTAACTCGGCACTCTTCGTT
>JAPYZK010007207.1:0-11408 GCA_030522785.1 Platygaster equestris
AAATATACGAAATTGCAAAATCTAAAAATTCTGAGTTATGCATGTCGAAATCCAAATGTCCGATTTATATAGTTCCCTATATTTTAACAAAAAACTCATAATAATTCTCATATTCGTCCAATTTCTAGAATTATCAACTTTTCCGAAATGACAAATTAAAAATGTAGCATTCCCAAAATTTATAAATTACCAAGTATAGATAGCTTTCGATTTCTCTAGTATTCTAAATTTCAAATTTGTAATTGCTAAGAATGATCAAAAATTATAAATTCAAGATTCTATAGTCCAAATCTCTAAATTCTGAAACATTAAAAATCGCCGAAAAATTAAACGAAATTCGAATAAGAATTAAAAATTCCAGAATTCGAATTCCATCGCTGATAAAACATCCAAAATATCCTAAAATTGGTCAAAAAATATTTTTCAGCAACAAAAGTCGAATTTTCGGGAGCAATCACCCCGTAAAATCCGAGAATTCTCGATTCCATATTCCGAATCTTCGAATTCTGGACTACCAAAAATCGTCCAAAATTTTAGAAACTCCCAAATTGCAGATAAAACTTTCCGAATCCGAATTTTATTACCATCAAAATATCCAAAAAGTCCTCAAATCAATTCAAACAGACTTTTCAGGGGTAAAAGACCGATTTTGGGGAAAATAAGGGTTGGGGGGGGGGGGCGTTAGCCACCTGGCAACACTGTCAAAATCTCGAAAAATACATGTCTACACATAAATCGTGAGTGCTCGGCGCTCACCGATTTCTTTTGCATTTTTTGAAGATAATACCGTCAAACGAGGCTGCGCGAAAAAGGGAGAAAGCTTGGACGATTTGAAAAAACACGGAGAACTGTTGGAGATCTGTCAGGTAGCGGGATGTAACGATAAGGGTGAGAAAATTTTCACTTATTCGACTATTTCGGCAAGAATGTGGAGCCAAAAAAGCGACAATTGATAAAATAACAGTTTGTGACGTTGACTGGAATATAATGGGCTGAAAAAATCCTAGAAGTCCAAGTAAAAGTCGTCAACTTCGAATTTCTTTCCAAATAAGCAACTCACTGTAGACTTATGACATCTGACCTTTTTTTTCTCACTCGTCGACAACTTTACGTTCATTACAGAAATTTACAGCTGTTATAAATGTGGCAACGATAAACACTGCGATAAACTCAAAAAAGATTCGGCAGCTGAGCTGGAAGATTGCGTTTCAGTTATTAATGAAGGATGCTACACAGTGGTGACAAGTAAATAAAAAATTAATGAAAATAATTTAAAAAAAATGAAATAAATTTTCTAGTGATTTTCCTACTCACATTCGACTGCTACTGTGAAACTGAAAAATCAGTTCATGTTAATAGTCCCTAATCACTTATCAAAATCATTTTTTATCTAGCTTGTGTTTCTTTTTCTTAGAAGAAAAAAAGACCATCAGAGGCTGCGCTAAATCCATTAATTATGTAGGAGAGTTGAGGAATCAAGGTCACTTAGGACCTTTGTGCAAAGAAGACAGATGCAACTCGGATGATTTGTCGAATAGCGGATCTTCAGGGACCATCAGTTTTCCACGTCTTATTTTCGGAACTTTGACTGTTATGGGAATTTTTCATTTGCGTCATTGATTTGGAATCAGCAGATGCTGACTTGGGCAAATGTGAGGACTCTACGAAAGTTGGGAAGATATCGATGTCACGTTCTGAATGAAATTCATCAAACGTAACCAGTTAAAAATGTGAAAGAACGGGTTCTGTCAAGATTTTGGATTCTGGTGATTGAAACACTATTCTTTTGATCCAAATATATATATTCAATATTTCTTCCAAAAACTTTGAAACACTATTCTTTTGATCCAAATATATATATTCAATATTTCTTCCAAAAACTCACAAATCGCAGATATATATTTTTTTTTGGTGGCACGCTATAAATGTTGAGGCGAACACACAATGTGATCACAATTTTTGAATTAACGTTACGACGAATCTCAACACGCACGAACTGATTACAACGCGATCACGCTACGACGAACCTCACCACAATGAAACTTTTACAAATTTTTGCGAGACATGAATCTAGCTCCGGTGCCTTCAAGCGCTCTTTATATACTGTTCAAAACGTCGTTGTTCAATATTGTTCAAACGATTATGAAATGTTACGAATTCGGTTTTTGAAATAAGTTATGAAATTCGATTCATAAATTACAATTCGAGAACGAAATCGTGATGAAACTATTTAATGTTATCGTTTTTACAAAATAGTTCGTACTTCCAAATGAATGCTTACGAAATCTGTCTCGAAATTCATGTTTTGAAATCGATTATTTCATAATTCAAAATTGATGTTTCTCAAGATTTATTTCATTTTTAGAAAGTGATTATTTCATATATTTGAAATTGATGATGTTTCTCAAGGTTTATTTCATATTTTGAAATTGATTATTTCATATTTTGGATTCGATGTTTCTCAATACTTATTTCATGTTTCAAAATTGATGTTTCTCAAGTTTTATTTCATATTTTGAAAGTGTTATTTCAAGTGTTATTTCTTAATACTCAACTCAAATGTTTGCTTCACATTCCGAAATGATGTTTCTCAACATTTATTACAATTAATACTTTAGAGATATGTCGTAACGTTTAATACTTTCGAAAAAAATGTTTAGTTTGCCCATATTTGTTCATGGAAGAAGAAAAAGGAATTAATGCATATAAAAAGACGTTACGTCACATCAACGATGCTGTTTCAACACAGTTTCGAATTGAAGAGATGTAGTTCAGAATTGAAACGATTATGGTTATTTTTTTTCGAATGACGTGTGTTCTGAGAAATGTGGATGAATGAAATGTTTATTGATGTGAGCTTTTTCTTCTTTTATCACAGAGATCAATTCAATTATTTTAAATTTTGAATTCGTGAACTTCGCGATTACTGAGGGTGTTTACGTTTCTGGATGTTTCGATTCTTGGCCACTTGTTTCAGTAATGGTATTTTAGTATTGCAGTATATGTAGATTACAATGGTATTGTAATCTACAAGTATTTTTGAAAAGGTAAGTGTAACTTAGGTACCTTTTTAGAATTTTTCACTTACTGAGTTCTTTCATTCTTTAAAGACTTCAAAATTTCTGAATTTCCTTAACTCTTAGATTCCAGGATTAAGAGAAATTCATACTCGAATTCGTCATAATCTCTATCGAACTCAGCAAATTCGTTTTCGTGAGTGAAAAAGCACTGCTTTCGCCCGCAGCTTTACCATCTAAATTCAACTCCCAAACTGTTTAATACGTTTTTTCGTAATTTATGTTCCTCTTAAAGCATTGATTCCATCAACATTATTGGTTCTCGCATTTTTCAGTCGAAAAATACCAGCGGATCTGTGCTCAAAGCCTCGGATCTTTGGGTGCATCCAAGTATATCAAACTTTATCGGGGTTTTTTGTAGAGAAGACAAGTGTAACGACATAAGTATGTCTATCTCATCACTAAAAGTATTTTAATTTACGTAATTTTAAAATCCAGCTTCAACAAGACAAATAAGCAAATTCAATTGTCATGAGTGTTACTCACAGAATAAAAGCGATTATTCCCCAGAAATTACGAACGAAAGGAGACACACTCACAGCCAGCGTAAATTTCCAGTATCTGATTATCACCGGAAATCAGTCAAGATAAAGCTCAAGCTCTTACCTGAAACATAAAAACAATATACACATTGAAAAACTGTATAACTGTTCAAGTTCTAGTGTAATATCATGTTATTCTTTACGATCTATCAAATGCTACTGTTATCGATCGGCGAAGAATATCGGACCATTTTTGTCACACTTTCAAGTTATGTTATGATGTGACGATTTTTCAGGAACTTCATAGCTGTTACGATTGCAATCGTGGTAGTATAAACGCTCAAGACTGCAAGACCCCGAGAAAAATCGTTACTTTTGTAAAACTATTTGCTCAGATGCAGACACGTACATAAATTCGTTTCTACTGTTAAGATATCCCTTGGGTTTAATCACATAAAGAATAATTCCGTTATCGACACGAACTCCGGCTTTTATTCTTCTCTTGGTGACAAGCCAACCAAGACTGGCTCCTCGATTCTTCCCTCATGTCTACGCTCCCACCTCCCGAAGGTCTTATTTCCCCCATTTTCGGCCCCCTATTTTTATGGGCCTTAGGATTCCTGGCCCTCCTCGGTGAATAGTGAGAATGACGGGAAAGTCCCGTTACACTACGGAAATATCAAGTCGAATCGTCTTGATTAGGTTCATGTTTCTCAGGTGACAAGAGATAAATTTCATGGCAATAACAACTGCGAATAAACAGATTTCATCAGTCTAAGAGAAGTTTTGATAATTCCACAGAATATTCTGTGAATTTCCGAAAATTTGAAACTTCCTGTCATTTTTGATCGTTGTTCTTGAGTCTCGCAAATTACGGAGATTCCAACAATTTTACCATACAATTTGAAGGTGTTTTTGAAAATATTCAGAAATCGGAAAATAATTCAAGCATTTTTTACAAGTTTCTTCTATTATTTTTAAATAGGTATTTTCAGCAAAATTAAATTACTTCGGACTTTTGTTCATTCTGATAAATGTTCGTAACATTCGAATGAAATATTAAAAGCCTCACAAACCCATTACATGTAATTATGGTTGCGTGAACATTTGAATTGGAAATTTATTCGTGTATTTTTGTCTTATGGATAATTAGCTGAACACAGCTCAATAATGAAATGATGATTTATTCGTGTTACTAACATGTCGCTCATAATACGCTCGTGATCAAAAACTATTTATCGAAATCAATCAAATTAAAGTTGCCTTCCAGTCAGTCGAAAACCTTCACGGTGATCACACGTCGTTTTTGAATGTTCTGTGTTTTTCTTCAGGCACTATGATCAGAAAAAAAGCCATCGTGTTCACGGTGTTCACGCTCACTTTTTGTGGAGTTTTACAGGATATTTATGCAGGTACAGTAATTTTGTCCAGTATTTATTCCTGACTCTCAATTTTTAATGTTTTTTCACGACTCCGTATAAGTAATTACACCCCGAGAGAATTAAATCGGAAAATAAGGAGTTTCTATATTTCCTCTGTGAATATTTACAAAGGAAATTCGAATAAAATAAATACCGCTTATGAATATTTCTTTATGCATTTATCATCATTGTTCCCAGCTATTATTGGAATACAACGTTTTATTCAACGACTAAAAAATGGCTGCTCGTGAATTATCTATTTCATAGTTGAAATAAAGTTGATCGAAAATGTTCAAATTGAGCTTAATTTCGGGGAACGTTTTTATTTCGTAAACGACTCTTGACGAACATATTCATTATCATAAATTGTTCGATATTATATTGACAATAAACAGCTCTGAAAATGCTTGCAGTAAAATGTAAAATTTCCGATCAATTTATCATTTTTTCTTGCCCGGGAAATTTTATAACATTTCCGGCATTTTTAAGAGGAAATTATCAGACACATTGAAAGTGGTTGATTTATCGATCAAATTGATAAGCAATCCGCGAATAAAAGGGATTATTTTTCATACGATCGTCTTCAGAGTTAAGAACATGCAGAAATGCGCAGTCCTTTTTGTAACTGCAGGTAAGAAATTTTTCGATGATTTCAAGACATTATCTATTTGACAGAAATCCTAAAATGTTACGAATGTGAAGAATGCAATGAAATCGAAACTTCTCTGAGCCCGGTGGAATGCCCAATGCAGGACTCAGTCTGCTACACAGTAGTAAAAGGTACTCATCTTCAATGACTCTTATTTTATTTTTGAAACATCGGCGTTTTCCATAGGTAACGATTTGAGTCAACTCTTACGGAAATTTCCCTTAACTTTAGGGTTAACCCTTAAGTTGAGAGGAATTTCCGTAAGAAAAGTATACAAAAAAAACTATTTGTTGTCACTCTAACCTCAAAATTCGTACTGCAAATGCATTTCGAGTCTCAAAATGAAAGTTACAATGACAGAGAATTTCCATTTGAACGAAATGATATGTAATTTCGGTAGTTTCAAAAATATATAAAAATTAGCAGAGGGAAGTTGGTCAGTTGAAAGCCTGGACTGTATGTGATTTTATTCATGGATGAGATTTGCCTTGATTTTCTCTAGGGAAGGTAACCGAGCGAGGATGCACCTCAAACCAGACATATTTGGAAACATTTCGCAAACAAGATGCACTCGTGGATGAATGTAAAACCGATTTGTGTAACAGAAACAGTAAGTCATATCTTAAATTAGGAAATTTCGTCTCATCAAATCGACAGTGTTTTTCCGAGTTTTACACAATTTGCAGGGAATTCAAATAATTTCTATGTTCATCACAATTCGAAATGAAAAAATTCAAAATTGAATCACTTTCGGGAGAATCTTTCGAGATTGATGAAAATTCTATGAGACAGTTCAATAGAGATTTCTTAAACGTTGGATGAATGAAAATCCTCAAACATTTAGACAGCGAGACAGAAACTCCAGAATACCTGGAAAATCTCACGTATTTTAAAAATATTCACATAAAAAAAAAAAAAATTCTCGTCAATATCCAGAAAACCAATCAAAATTGTCAAAAACAATAGGAAATCCGGAAAATTGTTCGACAACTCTCAAAAACGTGTGAAATTTTTACAATGAACTCCAGTTAATCTCCATTTTGAATTATGTTACAGAAACTTTAACCTGTTACGATTGCAACGGGGGTCAAAACTGCTCTGACCTCGAGCTGAACGTTAATAATAAAATAACGGCTTGCCCGAACGGAAGCAAATGCTATACGAAGATAATTTTCGAAAGTGCGTATTCCTATCTAGTTTTTTCACACATAGTATCGATTCTTGCAAGATTCCGACATATTTACAACAGAAATCTTCATAGTAAAAAAACTTGACACACTGGCCGAAGCTAAATTGAATTCAATCGAATTTTGATAATTTTAGTATTTAAAAATGACCCCCCTCTCCCCAATATAGTATAGTAATCCATCATTTTCAATCAGAAACCTGAATTCAATCAGAAACCCTGCATTCATCATTGGAAGTCACTTAAACATTTCGAAATTTCGAATAATGCAGTAGAATCTGAAGCAAATACGCGAAATTTTCGCAAGATCATTCAGAAAAAGCTTCACGTGTTATTCAAAACTCATTATACCAATAAAAAATTCCATGAAAGTTCCCTAAAATTTGTTGTTCATCCGAAGTATCAAAATAATGAAAAATCACCAAGAATTTCCCACAATGATCGAAATGACTTCAATTCTAAAAAAAACAAAGATCGTCAAATTACATTGTCAGACGAAATTTGACGTGATTTCGGAAAAAACTGTCTTTCAGATCCCAAGGTTGATTTTAACAACCAAACTATCTTATTGACTGGGCGCCAGCCATTCAGGGTCCAACGAGGGTGTGAAAAAGTAGACAACGAAAACCCTCCTGATGTAAACACAAGAACAGAAACATGCTCAGAGGACATGTGTAACGGACTGAGTGAGTTCGAAATCCCACTTTCCTTCTCAAAAAATCCAGAAAACCTGGCTTTTCTCTCAATTTCCCAACACATTTCAGTCTCAGGTTTCTAATTATGCAACGTGTTCCAGAAGTTTACTCGTGCCACCATTGTAACAACGAAAAAGAGTGTAGGAACCCCAAGGCGGATTCCGAATTGGAAGAACATTTGTGCTGGGGAACAGATCTCGGCTGCTTTACGAGTACAGATTGTAAATATCTTTTTCACTTTCTTCAATCGAACGGAACTCGATTTTCTTATATTTTACGGACGATAGGCATAGTACTCATATGTTTTCGGTCGTCTTTTGTAGTCCTGACATATCGCCGAAGCTGCGCTAAAACTATTGGAAGTCTGCATGCCGAGAAACTTGTCGGAGAAATTTGTACACACGACAAATGTAACGATATAAGTATGTTGAGTGCTCTAATCTCAATATCTGCACTGAGTTCTGATGAAGATATTTATCCTTGAGGGGAAAGTTTGATATCATTTCGCGAGTCATTTGTAGAAAACCTGAAGATGAAGAGTGAGAATACTCATGAAATCAATTTTGTCACTCATATTACAGGAGCGTACGAATGTTACAACTGTAATGATGAAAAGTGCAAGGATCATGAAGAAACGGACTTTTCTAAAGTCGTGTGCATGGACACAGATCGCGGCTGCTATACAATTATAGAAAGTAAATGTCTCCAATGACGTTTTTTGCATTAATCTTCAGTCACTCCAAAAAATGAAACACTCGATATCAACTAAATGATGATTTGGGATTTTTATTTGTTCACCAATGATATTTATGTACTTTTTAGACGACAAGACTGAACGAGGCTGCGCTAGATATAATCAAATTGGCATGGAGACGAAAAAATTCATTGACGATTTTTGCAAGGATGAACTGTGTAATGACATCAGTAGGTTTCACTGACACGGAATTCAAACTTTCAAATATTTGTCTGTCTATTGTACATTTTCGTTTTGGAAAATGCGTGCCGAGCTTGAAAGAATGATTTTGAATGTTTTTGATGATTTTCAGGGACTTATGATTGCTACAAATGCGATTCTGATAAGAGCTGCAACGACCCTAAAAATCAGAAAAACGCGATCACAGAGGTTTGCACGGATACTGATGATGGCTGCTACACGATTGTTCGAAGTGAGAATTTTCAATCGGATTTTGAGTTTTTGAGATATTGATTTTAATTTTCAGATTATGGATTTTCGAAGGGAGAATTTTCCAGCTTCCGAATCTAGAATTTTTTATGTTTATATTATCATTTTCGGGATTTTTGGCTTCGGAGTTAGTTTTGGGTTTTTTTCAGACATTTTCGTATTTCTGAGTATTGTTAAGTTTATAATAAACACATTATTCAACTTTATTATCAGTCATGTTCAACTTTTTAGATATAAATCCGGAATTTATTCAAAATGGGAGTTTCGAAATTTCAATATCTGGAAATTTTTCAATCTGGAGATGTATCATTTTTGAACTCGAACTTTCTCAATTTCAAATGATACAAGGAGCTCGAAAATTTATATATTTTTGATTTTCGAATTACGACTTACGAATTTTGAGTCCACGAATTGAAAATTGCGATTTTGATGAATCTTGTAATTTTGGAAAATTTGTTAATACCTCCAATTTCGGAATATTTTAACACTTCGTGATTTCCAGGAATTTATGTTAAACAATTTTAATTTTGGAAAATTTATACAAATTGACCAACCTTCGTACTACGAAATTTTTCATGAATACTAGAAATTCTTAAGAACAAAAACTTCGAAATTTGATTGACATGAATTCAAAAATTAAGGTTTAATTTTTATAATTCAAAGAGGTTTGATCATTTGAACTCTGGAAAATTTGCAAAGATTCTAAAACTTCGAAAACATCGAATATTATGGATTCTTAGAGTAACAGAATTCAATAATTCATTTTCAGTTCGAAATACGAAATTTTGTTACATTACTCAAAGTCTTGCAGATAGTTACGAAAACTTCGAAGACATTAAAAATTTATATCGAAACTCGAAATTTTTTCAAACTTTACTGAAATTTTTCAAGTTCCCCAAATTCTTGAAACTTTCAAATTCGAAAAATTTCCAAATCTTCAAAAATTGCAAATTTCCACAACTTTCATACTTCAACATTCTTTCACACTCTCGAAAACTTTGAAACTTCAGAACTTGTAAAACCGTAAAATTTCCGAAACTCCCAATCTCCATAATTTTTCAAAACTTAAAATTCCAGAACCTCTACGATTTTTAAAGCTCCGAAATTTGCATAACTTATAACATTACTTCACAGTTTGAACATTACTAAAATACCAAAATCTCTGTAACGTGGAAATTTCAGAAATTCCCAAAACTACCACAACTTCGGAAAGTATCCAAAAGTCTATAAAATATATTATCTAAATTCATAAATTTCCGAAACTTCAACATCTTATAAGCTTCATAATTTCAAAACTTTCTAAGTTTCTAAACTTGCGAATCGTTAAAAATACAAAAATTATAAAATTATACAACTCAATGAATTTGAAACTCCAAGACTTCGATATATTCTGAAATTTTCGAAAAGTCTATACTCCGAAACTTCCATCAAAAACACGAATTTGAGGGGGGGGGGGGGGGGGTTCAAAAAAATGTTATCAAACTTCCCATAAGTCAAATTCAAATTTTATGAATCCTCGGGCTCACCTAAACAAAAAATGAATGACGATTTTTCACACATCGAAAAAATTCCTCAAAGTTGCTAAGTATCACTGTAGTTCCAAAAATACACAATTTTCTGTCTCTCACAGATAACACTGTCAAACGAGGCTGTGCCAAATCTGGAGAAGATTTCAATGCAACGAAAGGAGAAGGAAGATTCATAGGTTACTGTAAAAACGATACATGCAATGCAGAACGTAAGTCAATGTTCCCAACTAATCGACAGTGTTAAATTGAAGTTTAAAAGATGGAAAAGCATATTCAAATTCCATTAAATTCTAAGGGAAAATCGTTTTCCTTCAATAAAATGTGTTTACTTTCATAACATACTTTCATAACCCTCTCCATTTATTTTTGTTGTCAACTTATTAGGTATAGGAAACTTCGCAACTGTCCTTTTCTCTCTCACAAGAGCAATCGTTTGGTGTGAGAGAGAAAGCAGTATTATCGCCCACTCATGCAAATTATTACAAAATGAATTTCTAGTAACTTTAAAATTTTTTCTCGTTTTTCACGATTCTCGATTTAGGAGTTTTCGCTTGTCACAAATGCAACGCCAACAACAACTGCGACGAACCAAGTAATAACACCATAAAGGGATTCGAGAATTGCATTAATGACGTAGATCAAGGCTGTTTCACTCTTGTTTTGGGTAAATACCTTGAAAGAAAATTTTATATACTCCAAAAAGAGCGTACAGTAGATACTCACGTACATTTAAATTTTTTCGTGATACGATTTTTTCGATGAGTGAAATTCTACTGTGACGTTGAAACAACACGAGTTCGGGTGGAAATTCACATTTTTCGGTTTTCGACTGTTTTTTGTAGAGGTAAGGACCATGCGGGGCTGTGCTAATACTTCCGAATACTTGCAAAAGTTAAAGTCTCGAGGAAGGTTGATGAACGGTACTTGTTACACAGATAAGTGCAATTGGGAAAAATCGCCTCTTGCTGATTCATCGGGAACAATTGTACTACCACATTTGATTGTTGCTGTTTTGGCTCTCATAGGAACTTTTTCATGTCGTCGATTAATCGCGAATTGTTAAAGATTCAATAACTCGGAAAAAATGGAATTTTACGTTGTTTGTTTCACACTACTCTAGATTTTGAAATGATATTTTCGCAAGAGGTTATTGCCTAGTACTTTTAATTCATTTGTTTTGTATGAT
>JAPYZK010007210.1:0-14648 GCA_030522785.1 Platygaster equestris
TCCATACATTCAGTATAAAATGCTCATTGATATTTGTAATGGCATGTATAGGAATTATTCGAAGAAATTATAATCGTAAAATGCATGCGCGCGTAACACGCGTATCATGTCTAGTCAGTCGAAAAAACGCATATGAAAGGTTTTTAATTCAAATGACAAATATAAATTATGGAATCATCAAATCATCATCTTTCATCACATACAATACTTTTTTTTCCCTACTGAGAAGAACCTTAATTTCAAACAATAACTTACAATGACATAAATAATATGTTGCAATATGCTGTCTTACCTAATTTTTTTAAATTAAATCACCTTTTTCCATAATTCATATCAACTTCCATAATTCATATCAACTTCCCAAGTATTTGTTCATATTCCCTCCGAATTCAACGTATAAAAGCCCCCCCCCCCCTACATTCCCGCACCACAAAAAAAATTCTAAAGTAGGAAAAATTTCAAACGCGTCTTCAAATCGCGAAACGATCAAAACGAATGACTCCCAAGAAAACCGACGTCGGTTGCGGAACTCACGGATTATTTTGGAGGTACAAATTGCTCAACTTTCTTGCGTTGCTCGCGCAAGGCGACGGTTTTAAAAGCGCGATAGTCGTGGAAAGCGGACACCGCCGCGATCAAAGGGACTTTCTAGTTTTACGAATCGGGATAATTCAGGTCAGAGCGCGGTGCACTTTGGACGACGATTAACGGCGGCAATTAACCGCGCGAGAATAACGAAAAACCCGCGACTCTTTCCTTTTCCGACCGAGTCTTTCGCGGCATTTCCGAGGTGGAAAATGACGCATACTTACATATCGTTGACTGATGTGTACCACAGGACAACGAGCTAAGAAACTCGATTTTGAATGATAACCTAAATTATGGCCATAATTAAATTATTCATGCAGTAGATATTCAGCTGTACCAAAACAACAAAAAATTGTTTTTTGTTGTTACTTATTTCAGGTACATGAATATGTTGGACGTTATTGTCTTGAGAAATGCATAAATTTAATACTGCCGATAATGATACAGTACAATTTTCATGCATAGTAGAATGAACGTCCATACTTCCTCAGATTTTCATATTTCTGGCGATATTTATCTAGTAAGTTTCGGAAAATACATGGCGCAATGCAGACGAATTACTCGATGATATGATAGTAATTACAGTCCAAAAATTAACTATAATGAAATCTGATGAAAATTGACGGGAATCGATTGAAATAAATGTGAATGTATGGGGATCGATGATAATCAATGGGATTTCAAGGGAATTGATGAAAATCTATAGGAATTGATAGGAGTCAATGGGAATCGATTGCTTTTGATGGGACTTGATATAGAAATATATGAGAACCGATAGGATTTGATGGGAACTGATGAGAATCGATAGGAATCCATAGAAATTGATGGGAGTCAATAGAAATTGATGGGAATCAATGGGAATTGATGAGAATCGATAGAAATTAATAAGAATCGAGAGGAATTGATGGAAATTTATAAGAATCGGTAGGAATTCATAGGGATATCAATAGAAACTAATAGAAATCAATGGAAACTGATGGGAATCGATAGGAATAGATAAGAATCTATGGGAATCGATAGGAGTTAAAGAGGAATAATTCAACAAAAAAAAACTCATTTTCAATAAAAATTCCATCAAATATATACCCTTCTATAATCCTCTACCCGCATCAATACGGTATCAAATCATTACATACGAACATTAAAAACTGTCGAAATCCAAGAGACACTTCAATCTACCAATAACTCACAACGTCAAAAGCACAGTCACCGTCAACAAATTTGCATTTTGTTATCATCCATCTCGAACTTTTTCCAAGCAGAATTAATAACGCTTCGCGTCCTTGGTAACGGAACAGATCGGGGATATTTTTTAGCGAATGATCGAGCGCTGGAGTGGAAAAAAAAATTCGCTTTCTAGCATGAATCAACGAGCGATCGCATCAGCCGTGAGCTACATGCACCGGGAAGACCTTTTCCACGCGGATTTCGTGGTTTCGATGGGAAACGCGATGGACAACGTGTTCGATGTGTGATGGTAGCGCGTTCAACAGAATTTATCGGGTTACCATCGTTCAATCATTTTCACGTGCGAACATTTAATCATGGCGTAATTGCCTGAGATCGCAGCAAGGATGACTTTGTAGATTTTGATTTATCCTACGATCCACGGGTGGGATGTGGAGTTCGTATTTTGCCTGCGCGTTCAACGTCGACTTATCGAAATTTTATGAATCCAATGTAAATAAAACCTCGTGTTTATCAAGCATTCGATCGTTAACCCGAATACCCACAAACAAATCACCGTCAACGTCAAACTGCGCCGCAAATGAGCCATAAACTCTAAGGTCAAGAAAATTGCATAAATTCATATCGAAGCGGTTACAAAAACACCCGCACTCGCATAATTATCGTCAATTCACACCTATCCCCGCACATTCAGTGTTTTATCGCTTTTCTGTTGAAAAAAAAAGGAAAATGGCGCGTTTCGCAATCCTCAACTTATCTTATATTCTTCTTATTTCGCCCTCGAGCGTTTCGTTGGGGAAAAAACCTACTGTTTAAAAAAATTTCCATGTGACGTGTTCAGCAATTACATCACGTAAGCTGCAATTATTGTTAAAAACTTGACGCGTGGTTACGAGTCATCTTAACCATCGATTGAAGTTCGTTTGAATTATAGAGGAAAAAAATGACGCGTCAGGTGGGTGTTGGAATTACACTTTAATTTCTGGATATCAGATAAAGTGAGAAGAATTAAATTTTTGTGACGTTTGAATTGATAATTTTGTGATTTTGCAGATGAAATCTCGATTGTTGTTCTTAGAGTTGATATTCTATAATATTTATAATTTGTGATTTTTCGGGGTATTTTTCGTAATGTTGATTGGAGCTGCAAAACTGATTTAAATAATAGTTTTATACAGTTAAAAAAAACCGACGGAGTCGAAGTTCTATCTAAATTTCGGTAAATCCGAAATTCTGAAAAAGCAGTTATTTCATAATCCATTTCATTTTTCTCCAATCTCTTTCCAATTTGGAAAACTCTCCAGTGATGCTTAAATTTTTTCTACATCCTCGACTACAAATATTGACACGACAAAAAAATATAAATTTGCAAGAAACAGTCGAAAACCAAACACTTGGGAAAGGGTGATTACTTGTGGATTCGATGTTGATTTTCACCTGTCGGTGCGCAAATAAAAGGAAACTCGAGATGTGTTTTTCGTTACGTAACGATCGAATCATGGACGGTAGCTTTGCTTTAATGGACTAGCAAGTGGTTTTGCGTCGCGCCGCAAAAGCGGCGTAGGCAGAAGCTAAAGTATCGCGATTGGTACGCGGGTCGCGTTAAGTGCGGGCCTCGCGTAGGTGGGCACCTGATCGCGTTTATTAAGTTTTTACGACGCCGCTCATAAATTTTCTCATTGTGAAAATTCATGGCGATAGGCGCGGACCATGATTCGCGACACGCAGATAATCTCGTTTTTTTTTAGAGAGATGATGTTCGACCTGGATCGCGTTCGGGAATTTTTTACAGTGGAAGAAAATCGGATTGTTGCGCGTTTTTGATTTTAGTAATGCTCAAATTGTCCTGATTTTCTGGGGTTTCGAATTTCATTTTGCAGGGGAATTCATTAGTGTTTCGGAAATGTTGGAATTTGCATATATTCTTGTATTTGAATTTGATGAAATACGAGTTCGAGAATTTAGGAAGTTAAATTATATTTGAGTTGGGAAAAATTTGCGGTTTGGGAATTTCGAAATGTGCGTCTGAATAATGGCCAATTTTTTGGAATTTCTGGGATTTTACATTTCTAATTTGGAAAATAGTTAATTTGAAGTCTAACGAGTTCGATTTCGGAAATTAAATTTGATTTGAAGGAATCTTTTTTTTTTTGGGAAGTCAAATATTCGAATTTAAACAAATTACAGAAACTCATAAAAATGTCGAAAATTGGAAACTCGAGAATTTCAAGAATTTACGAATTACGAATATTGAAAATTTCGAAGTTCGAAAAATCTGAATACTTCGCCAAAATGTTTCATTATGACTTCATGAATACATAAGTTCACCATTTTGTAATTTTTCCTTTTTTTGAATTCCAAACCTTTAAAATTTTTAAACTGAAAATTGAAAAAATAGAATCATTACACATTTCATATTATATGAATTCACATTTCAAAAATGACAAAAATTGGAAACTATAGTGATAATAAACTGTTAAAACTCGTTAAAAAAAAAACATCAGAAAACCAAAACTTTGAATTTACAAAATTTCCAAATTTAAAAATTCCAAAATTCGAACTAAATAGCACCAAAACTATTTTTTAATCCATTTATGGTACGAATATCAAAGATTGATCATTTTCAACGTTTCACAACAGCAAATTTCGAATTTAAAAACGAAAAACAAATTTGCAATTCCAGATTTCATATAAAAGTATAAATTTTCGAACTCATTTTCATATTTCAAAGTAATAATTCAAAAATCACATAGCAGATTCTTCAAATAAAATTTCCCAACATCAATTAGAAATCAAAAACTCGAACATCAAGAAAATATACAAATCAGTTCAAGTTCCATCATTTTTTCACACTCATAATTCCCCCAAAAATTCCTCATGTTGCAAACCCTTTTCTTTCTCCCTAAAAATTCAGCGTGTTCCACAGCGGAAATTTTTATCGACCCAATAAAAACTGCCCAATCATATTTTCGCAAAAAGAAATCGGATTAATCGCCGCGTTTTTATCCAACTCGCGAGATCAAAGGATAGCGCGTTCGAGGGGGAACAAAGTTTCCCTTGTTTGGCGCGTGCCCACGCGTGATCTGCTTCGTTCTGGTAAACGCTCAATGACAGTACTGACAGCCGCGGAGCTCTACCGTTATTACGATAACTGACGGGTTTCTTACGCTCTAAAATGTTTGCGGTTTTGGCGAAATTGCGATGTGGACGCACGGTCAATGGTACCTAACACGCAACCGGTCCAAAATACATAACAAGGAAGTTCGGAAACCGGGCAAAAAATTGGGTCAGTTCATACTCCTGTGATAAGAAAATTTTTTTCCAAGGACAGCATGCAAAACAGTTCAATAGGTAAAAAATTGAACAGTTTCAAAAAAATCATCCTGCAAAATTTTCCCACTTCTCCACTCGATAAATTCTCATATTTTCTGCATCAAACATTTCGCACCCTCAAACCTCGCAACTCAAGTCAAAACCGAAGAGCATTTCCCTATCCTTATATCCCCATTTTTACGCATTCCTCAAACAAATTATCGGCCACAATCAAACCGTCATTAAATTCCAATTATTCACCGTCTTAAAAAATACCCCTTCAAACACGAAAAAAAAATCTCCACGTCCAATCGAACGAGGGAAACGATCCATCATCGGCGGGAAAAATCGACCGGTTCGCCCGCGGAAAAATGCCCCATTGTAATCGTTATTATCGCCGGCTAATATCCTTGAAAGATCGCGTTCGATCTTCGCGCCATTGCATAACGGGCCGGAGTAAAAGAGAGAGAAAGAGGCCTTGCCTTTACCGGCCATGTGACTCGCGATCTTAAACCTCCCCCCACCCCGGGGAGCATTTTCCATGCATGCATTTCCATTTGAAGCTCAATTATTTCACGATGCCATCATTAATTCCTCGCCAGACATGGTGATTTGTCCGGGAGCGTGCACGCATATCACCCATTATATAAATTACTTTCTGTTTATCGGCACTCCAAAAGAAACCTTCGCCGGATAATGCATACGTGCCGCCAAATTAGAAGTTTGCGAATCATCGTTTTCGTTACCACAGCTCAAGGTGAATCGGGAAATTATTGTTCTCGTACAGTTTGTGGTGACATTTGTAATTTTTATAAGCCTGATCTATGAAGTCAAGATCCCTTTAAACTCTAAACAAGGTGAGAATTCGAAAAACTTGATTCCCAGTCAATTTCCCGGCAAAATTTTTGTCGGGGAAATGGTCTTTCGGGAAAATGGACGGTGATCGAAAAACTTGTAACGCGATCTAATTTGATTCAAGAAAACTTCTGAGGTTCTTTGGACGAAAACTTTCCAAAAATCATAAAACTACGTGAAGATAAAAAATTTCGGATTTTTTTCAACTCCGCGAACAAAAATTTCCGATATGAATTAAATGTTGCACGAAAGTCCTCAATTGAGCAATGCTTGCGTTGGCGATAATAGTGTTGATGATTCCACAAGACGCGTGAAATGATACTAAAAACGTCGTTTTTTTCGGCAAAAACATTGCGATGTTATGAATTCATTGAGCGGAATATGTGACTGGTTTTGAGTGTGATGACGCTCCCACGCGCGGATGGGACGCGTGGGTCGACGGTGCGCTGAGGACCTTCTTGGTTATGTCTAAAAAGTGCATTTTTTTTGCAGCGAAGAAGAGCGCAGGAGATGGGTTCATTCAGGAGTTTCAACTGTCTTAGCAATGTCGGCGCTGTATATAGAAGTGCATGAGAGATGAGGGTTTTTGTGTTTCCACAGAATGATCACCCAACTCTAACAATACAGCTTTGCTTTTTTTTTAATTCATCATTTTTCGAAAATTAGCCTGACTTTTGAAGGGTTAATTTATGAAACTGTCCACGTAATCAATATTTCCTCCTATTTGTTCCCCCTCCCCTCCTTGTCATTAATCATAATTTGTGATCATTCAGTAGATTTCCTCCCCTTAAACCCATGATTGGGATCATTGAAAGTTTCATTTTCACCTCATGAATGATAAATGTGGAAAGAATGAAATTATAGTTCTCATTACGGAAATCGAGATATAATTTTTACATTATGAAAAGAATTTTGGTTCACGAATGATATTTATCAATGTTTTTTTTTCGAAAATCATTATCAATTTTGTAACAAAAAACGTTACTTTCGGAATTGAACGAATTAAATGATTACGTTATCGCTCTCAGACCCCCCCCCCTCCCGCCCTTTTATTGATTACGTAATATAACCATTTCCCAAGCTCGATAAATACTGAAGAGTCTCGAAAATGCGGTATAAAAGTTCATTTGCCAACAGGATGCATAACTCAAGTTTTCGATAAAAACGTTGAACTATTTCTCAACCAGTGTGTTTCTTTCTCAATTTTCGCATCGATATAATCTTACCATATTCCAAAAAAGGAATAGACTTCATTCAGATTCTTCAATACGTTGCAAAGTTAAGTAATACCATAACTCCTGAACCACACGGCTAAGAATAAAAATCCTCATTACAATATTTTTTTCCCCGCCAAAATACATGTTCACTTTAATTTGGAATGAAACAGATTCCGCAAGTCAAAAATCAAACCTCTTTAAATTTTCGTGCAAAAAGCATCCCCCATACACAAAATAAATAAATGTCACTAAAAAATCCCAAGTTCTTTATAACAAATGTTCTTTCTTACTTCTCAACCGAAAATTGAACTCGTTCGAATCCATTTTTTCTCCCATTATGTCCAAAAATATCAAAAATCCGCGACAACCCACGTACGTCTGTGACATTTTCGAAACGGTACACATTAATATTCCTGCGCGGAGCCCACTCGACGCCACGCGCATGGAATACAGAGATAACGCGGATGATGTCAAAAAACGCAGGGAATCGCGAGATTCGAACCTTCTGATTTCAATTGCGCAGCGAATTGTCTCGTTTCTATGGAAATCGATCGAACCTCACTTAACATCGCGTGCAAACAGTTCCATGCGGTCAGCGAGCGCGCCACACCCTGGTACCGAAGGCAGCTCGTGCGTCTTTTCCGCGGAGGAACGCGCCTCGAGGCGCTCGCGCGCGTCCAATTAATTGTTTCGTCCCGATCGACGAAATCATTCCGATCGCGTTCCACGATCGCGAAAACAAGGTTTCTTGGTACGGAAAGGTGACGTGAGAATTACTTAGCGATTTATATCGAATGGAGGATTAAATAGATACGATACAGTAGAATAGTAATATTTGAATAATATTGGGTTTATAATGATTCCATGATTTTCATGTTCATTTCAGTGACGCCAGATGTTTTCACGAATTTCCGGTTCAATCTGCGTGAAAAGATTTTTTCACTGCATTTTACAAGAGTGTTCATCCAGAAATTACTGGAAATGAATAAAACATAATAAAAAATGATAAGGGATTGGGAAAAATGATAACATTTTCTTATTGATAAAAACTTCCGTAAAAGCGGGAAAATTTTGAGAAAGAAAATATTCTGAATTAACGAAGGGAATAAATTAAATTAAATCGAATCGAATTCGAGATGGAACTGTATTAAATAGAATGAGAAATCAAATCAAATTATATCAAATCGAATTCCAAATCGAATTATGTCGAATAGAATTGTCAGATTAAGTGAGATTCGATTAAATTCAAATTATTAAATCGAATCCAATTTGATTTGATATAATACGATTTTGAATTCGATTCGATTCGATATACTTCGATTTCGGATTCGGTTCGACTTGATAAACCGCGATTCCGAATCCGATTCGATTCGATTACATTCGATCTAGAATTCAATTCGATATAATTGGATTTCGGATTCGATTCGATATAATTCGATTTCGAATTAAATTTTATATAATCTGATTTAGATTTCGATTCAACATACTTCAGTTTCGAATTTGATTCGACTATATATCATTTGATTTCTCATTCGGTTCGATACAATTAGATTTTGAATTCAATTCGAATTCAATTTGATTCGATTCAGTATATTTTGATTTCGAATTCGATTCGATATTATTCGATTTCTGATTCGCTTCGACATAATTCGATTTCGGATTCAATTTGATGTAATTTGATTTCGAATTCAGTTTATCTAATTTAATTAAATTTAGTATAATTCGAATTCGATTCAATATACTCACATTTCGATTAAATTCAATTTTCAATTCGGTTTGACATAATTCGAGTTTGAATCCTATTCGATTTGATATGCTTCAATTTCGAATTTGACTCGATTCGATTCGATTCAATATAATCCGATCTCTAATTCTATTCGATATAATTCGATTTTAAATCGATGTAATTCGATTTTGTATCGAATTTCAAGCTTTAAAATTGTAAAAAACTTCAGAATTACTCATTACCATGATATTTTTACATAAATGATAAAAAATGAGTGTGTGGTATGAAAACTGAAGCCTTAAAAACGCTAATACCCAGGCGTTCGTGGCTTCTAAGAAATAACCAACCTTGAATTATAAGCATTACATTTTTATAAATTTCGAACCTTCGACTAAAAATGTAATGAAACAAAATAAACAACTCCTAACTATATTTTGAACCCAGCTGTAATCATAGGTTTCAAAAAACAAAACGAAGTCCAAAGAAAATTTTTAGAAGTTCACAAAACACAGATTGTCACTTCATTACGCACTCCCAAGCTTTGGGATTGCCAAACATTAGGTCATGGTTCATCAATTAGTGAGCCATCGTAATTAAATAAAAAATTTCACAATTTTATGATTTCTTGAAAGAACATTCAATTACAAACCACGTACTGGAAACTATGTCAATGACGTCAATTTCAGTAAAAATAGCTATAAATTCGATTGATACAGCAAACCTTTTTCCTCAATGTAAAATATAAATACACTCAGGAATTCAATAAAATGTATCATTCGAACGAAGAAATCGTGGTACAAAATAATATATTTTTCACAAGCGCAAATAACAACTATGTACTTCTATGTCACTTATTGTCTCACTTCGCAAAACTGAGGTTTCTCGGGTGAAAGACGAGGTGAAAATTTTTCCACGGCGCCATGGCCCGAAGGCCTCGGGAATTTCATTGTTGTTCAAGCGCGGCATAATTAGCACACGCGTGTAATAGTGGATCGTGCCCCCCTGGATTTCGCGCGGATTATCGGCGCGCGCGAGCGCTCTAATCGAGAAAGTCCCCGTTCCTCGTTTACCGTAATGCCCCGAGTCGGAGCGATTCACCGACTCATTACCTCAAACCGTTACTAGACAATTCGAAATCTCGTTTTCGATTAGGGAGAAAAAAGGAGAGCCGCGGTTAAAATTGCTGTCCTGATTTTCGCACGCCGCGGAAAAAAAACATTTATTGGTTTAAAACACTCGAAAGTTTTAAATGTTAGCGAAATTATTTTTGAACAATATATAAAATGTCATAATAAATATACAATTATGAATAATGAAATACAATAGAATAATTTGATTGATAAATATATTATCATATATCTATTATACTTCATCTTCATTATTTTATTATATTTCATATTTTATTATTAAATATATTATAATGAATAAATATGAGAATTTTATTTAATTAAAAAACTTAAATAGATAAAATACATAAGATAATAAAAAATTATTTTTCAAGATCATTCAGCAATCATCAAATCGATGTATTTTAGGGTATACAAACAGATGTCAATTTTCAGCTCGATATTTGTGGAACAACAAATTTCGCAAAGTTACAGATTTCAAATAGTTGAATGTTCACCGAAAACTTTTTTTTGCCAATTTCGATCAGTTTGTTGGATATGAGTTGGAATCTTATATTACGAGTTTGCGTTTAACTGACGATTCAGCCTCGAAAACTCGATCGTCGGTGTGGGTTAACGAGAAAGATAGCGATGTCGCGGGTTCGTTCTACCTTCGGAAATGGGGACGCGTGGCAAGAGCGATATAGAACTCGTGCTCCACGGAAGCCGTGGATAAGATTAAAAACGCCGCGAAGCAGTTTCAATGCGCTCAAAAAGCAAGAAAATCATCGCTGCATCGATAAATACGAGTTTGTTTAATGACGGCGCAATAAAAATACAGGAGTGATCAACGTGCGATGTTTTTAACGGTACATGAAAATTGGATAATGGTGCATAATCTTGGATGTTCGGAACTTACCAGATTTGCGTTTTCTTTAGTATTTATGAACACTTTTCAGGATTTTTAGAACAGTTCTTTTCCAAAATGGGTACTTTTTCTATATTTTGAAGGGTTTTCCAAAAAATTGAAAAATTTCGGCAATTTCAGAAACTTTTACAAAAGGGGTTAAATTCAAGAATTTCAGAGGATTTTGAAAAATGTTGATGAAATTTGATATAATCTCAAGAATCCTAATGCCATAAAAATGATATGGAAATTTCGGATTTTTTTCGGAAAATTTCTGAAAAATTCGAAATGATTTGAAATGCAAATTTCTACAAATGTTAGAAGTGTATATGAATTTTGGAAAGAATTTTCTCATTTTCGAGATTCCAGAAAGTTTAGATTGATACTGTCATTTTTTAATGAACTTCATAATTTTCGAAAATTTCAACAATTTTGCTCTCTCATTTTCAAGCGTTAGTAAAAAATCCGAAAATTTAGGAATTCATTGGACTATTTTCCGATATTTTCTAATTTGTTTTTCAACGTTTATTTGATTCACGAGCAATTTTATAATTTTCTTTTATTCAGAAAAGTTCTCAGGGATATACAGATGCTAGATTTTTCAACGTGAAAAAAATTTCGTACATGATGAATAATTTTTCTCAATTTTTCAGCAATCTTCTTGAATAAAAGTTTACGGAGATTTAGAAGCACTTAAGATTTTGCAAAACTTAGAGAATTTCCGAAAGATTCCGAGCTTTGAAAATTTGTCATTCAAATTTTTACGCGGATAATGTACGATTCATAAGAATTTTCACGATGTCTTATATTCTCATGTTCTTCTGATACGTTTAAAAAAATATAAAATGATTCAATTTCAGTGTAAATCTTATATTTTTCTAAATTAGTTTCATTATTCCGAATATGAACGAATCTTGACAGATTTTCCGAACGTTTTCTATGTTAAACAAACCATTAAAAAAGGTGAAAAATTTTTACAAGCTAAGCTTGATTTATACACAATATTTTCAAAAATTTCTAAATTCCGAAAAATCCCTCATACTTTCCAATAACTTCGAACAGACCAAACTTTTTCAAAATTCCGATATAATCGGTAAGATATTGACAATTTTTCCAGAATTTGAACCAATTTCAATAGTTCCATAAAAAATTTGATATTATTTAAAAAAGTATGCCGAAATTTATAGTTTAACAAATTACTGTACCCAAAAAATGTGTATTCTATTTGTATAATTAAAAGTTCCAGTAAATCTCGTCAATAAGTCCATAAGATTTTTTTAAAATTTCCATTATAGTAAAGACCACGAAAATCAATATAATAAATATAATGAATGTAATGAAATAATGATAACAACATAATTATAATAATATAAAAATAATAACTATTATTATGATTAATTTAATTCAATTACAATAGTATTATCATAATTAAATAAGATTAATACGATTCATTATTGATATTATAAATAAAATTCTTCTTACCTCTTAATTGTTTACAATTAACCAATTTGTCTATAAAATAAGCTAGCCTCGACTCATTACCAGTAATTGACAAAACGTATCGATTTAAACCAAAATTTTCAAATTTGTAGACCATTTTTTGAAGTATTTCAATGTTTTTCTCCCTCGTCCTCTCAAACTCCCCAAAATCAACGCAAAAAACGCTCCCTCCCTCAATCACCAAATCTCCCCAGGACTCGCGTCCCGCGGGCGTTGCGATTACCCCAGATATTACGTACATCATAAGCCGGCACGTTCTCCTTGTCGCGTACGACCGGCGCACAGCTCCTCGGTACCGCCAGGGCCATTGTTTCGTCGTTTTTTCCCTACTTCATGTCAATTCCGGCATCGCCTGAATTCCTCTATTCGAAATTGCACAATTATTGTCACGCGCCACTGACTTTTCGTAGGTGTCACCTCGACCGAGAAACCTCTCGTTTCAAAATTATATCACTCTTCCAATTATCCGTCGTTTGTTTTTTTTTTTTCGCTCATCACAAATTCATCCCATTCTCAATACTTCAAAACTCCTTGATCGCTGACTAACTGCGCCTTGAAAAATATGACGATAACTCCACTCCGAATTTCACAAAATAATCGATCGGATGCACCGGGGATTTCGATTTCGGTTGCGGTTCCAGTTGGGTCCATTCCGAAATTGACCCTGACAGTTTCGGAACGGGTTCACGCGAATTTTACCGTTTGACGGACGCGAAATGCAAACAACCAGGAAGAAATGCTGGAGCTTGAGTAACCGCTGAAGTTGCCTCGGTACTGACGGTCCGTGCGCAACGGAGCACGCTGGCCCCCTCCTGGGGAGCAAAATACGCTGCACCTGTGACCGCGACGCCTACCGATTCCGCGGTGTCGATTCCCCGCAAACGTGGGTATTGTTCGGTCATTTTTTGCATATTTATGGGGAGTTTGTTCCAGTTTTTTCAACATTTCGAATCTCTCTTTTGTGATGTAAAGGAGTAATCGCGTAAAAATATTAAAATTATGGTAGAATGATGTAATGCTGTGGAAGAGACGAATGAAAAAATTTTCGTATGAGTGTAGGAACTCATAGGTTGATTAGATATGTACTCTCCCAGATCGAATTAGTTGCATGGCACTATTCATCGGAAAAACTTTGTAATTACGACGAAAATAACTAAATTACTTCAAAATTTGACCGAACGAACTCAGAAAATATGGAAAACAAGAAATAATGCACGAAATCGAGCAATCTTCGAAATTACGGAGCCTGTCATTCGACGTCGAGCGATTCGTACACCGACCTCCACAGAATCCGATGTTGCAATAGAACCCGGTCGGTTGGAATAACGATTGAACGCTCGTTTTCTTCGGAAAGAGTAGAGGAATCGATAGAAAGTATAAAAAGTGGGACTCGCCTTACTCTCCTGGACGCTAGAGATCAATTTGTCAGCCGCTATACGCTGATTTTGCGACATATAAAGTTAGGAAAGTCACAGAAATAGGAGAATGGTAAAAAATGACGAACCTCTCCAAAATTGGACTAAAAGAACTTAGAAAATATAGAAAACGAACAAAAAATGCCTTAAATCGACCAATTTTCGAAATTCAGTAATTATTACGGAGTCTGTCATCGACGTCGAGCGATTCGTACGCCGACCTCCACAGAATCCGACGTTGCACTGCAACCCGGTCGGTTAGAATAACAATTGAACGCTCATTTTCTTCGGAAAGAGTAGATGAATCGATAAGGAAAACAAAAAGCAGAACTCACTTTACTTCCCTGACCGCTACAGGTCAATTTAGCAGCCGCTATACGCTGGTTTTGCGACATTCCGAGTTTCGGAATTTACAGAAGTGAAAGAACAGGCAAAAATAACATAATCACTGAAATATTCTAGTAGACGAATTCCGAAAACATAACCCCCCCCCCCACCCCCAAAAATCGCATGAAATCGTGCAATGTCCGGAAATTCAGTGATCATTCCGGAGTTTATCATTTAACGTCGAGCGATTCGTACGCCGACCCCCACAGAATCTGATGTTGCAATGGAACCCGGTCAGATGTCCTAACAATTGAACGATCATTTTCTTTGGAAAGAGTAGAGGAATCATGGACGAAGGAATCTAGTTTGCTTAATGCTTTACCTTTCGTAGTTTACCTAATGCTTAGTTAAGTGATGGACTTCGACGTAACAATAACGTAAGCACGATGTATACAACTGAAAACACACCCGACGAAAACATTAACTCAGATAAAACTAACATCAATC